>JAHZNH010001256.1:0-10136 GCA_027744355.1 Tyrannoseira gladiata
ACGCTCTTTTCATTTTCTAGCTTTAAATTAGACCCATCAATGAACTATTCAATGGTCGTTTTTTGTCAGGCAGGGAGCAAAGGTTCGGTTCCAATTTAGAATTTTGAAGAAAATAATGGTATGTAGTTTCAATATGTGCATCAAAATTTACATTTGCGCAAAGAAACCCTGAATTATCAACATGATGCAATAATCTTGTCCCCAATAATCTTGGTGATTTCAATTTAAGGGGAATCGAGTTGTTGTCGAGTGTTTATATTTTTCATGTTTTTTTGCAGATGAGTAAGCGCATCCATGCACATCTAATCATTACATCGTTATCATCCCATCTCGCTCATTTTTTACCGTTTTTATTTCTCTTCTTTTTGGCTTGCTAAACAAAAGAAATCCGTAAACGATGATGACAGCGATTCTCAATAGACATACACCATAAGGAGAGAAAAGTCAATATTGATTCAGTCGTTATTGTTGTGTTCTACAGATCGTCAAACACACCTAGAAAACTTATCCCCTTCTTTAGTTTTATGTACCTTGTTTGCCCTCTTTGGGCTTTTTGCTGTGCCAGGATGCACCTTCCCTTTTAGCTGATTACAAAAAATGCTTGGAACGTGACATAAATGGGAAAGGTGTGAAAAGCTATTATTCATGAATTTTCGCAAAGGATTGGATTGCTCGACTTCAACACATTTACCCGTACCATTGTTTAACTCTGTAAGACATCGTGCAGTGTACATGAAGTGGTCCGAGTCTGAGAAAGACAAAAAAGAAGAATTTCCTGCTTTCACCAACCATTCACTTTTCTAAGAAAAAAGAGAGCAACGTGGCGAATGTACTTATGTACCCCATCCCTTTGCTCTTTCGTTTCTTGCGACTACACACTTATTTTCTCCTCGGTAAAAAGTGTTGCCGAAATTGCTGACTTTATGTATGTAAATAAAGAGAACGGGTTAGCGAAAGTAGAGCCATAAAATGGGTTGTTGAGATTCTCACGATGTTCCTCCACCGTTTGGTAGCGATGGAAAAAGGGATATAGCCACCACCACCGCCATCATTGCCACTAATAAGTTGCTGGTGCTAGGCGTGTGAAGTCAAATATATTTTGAATAAAGACAAGTTTCTTCATAAAAAGGATGCTTATACCATTTGGCAGCCTATATGTGCTGTAAAAAAGATTGAAGATAATCCTTTCTTACTCTCTTCTCCACTTCACTTTTCTGCATTTCACCATGTATATTCATGTGAGAGCAAACATACTAAAAACCTACAGGAGAAGAAGGAAATGTGAGGGTTCCGTGAAAGAACAGAAATCATGGCGATGGCGAACTTTTCCTCCCAACACAAAAAGAAGTGAAAATAGAAATGAGGGACTTCATATTGCTCTTGAAAGGGGAAGAAAAGGCACAAGAACGAAGTTTTCCTCGTTTATCGTTATATTTTTTTGTCTTACTTCCCAAGCTTAGAATTCAGTGGAGGGAGCTAGGTAGAAGGAGAAAAGTGTTTTCTTTAGATTTAAGCCATAGAAAAAGTCTTGAAAACTATTACAGAATTTTTTTTCGCGGAGAAGACCAAAATCCTAAATGAGCCTGGGATAAAGTAACAATAAGATTGGTAGGTATTACGTTACCTTGTGTGCCTATAAGAGAGTGTAAATAGCAGGATAATGATAGAAAATGATCTATGCTTTGGAACTGCTTTTTTGTTTTCATTTTACTGGCACAATCACGATCATGAGAACATGGCTTCAGCTCCATGCGGGGAAAAATAAGTCATTAAAAAAAGTAGTGTGACGGAGAAAGGTAAAAAAAATGAAGGAAGCTGGTAACAAAGTCAGCAGAACGGGGGTGGTGGTTTTTGATTATATGTAGTTAATAATTTTTTCCATTATATCTCCTTCTGACGTTTTTTCACAGGCGCTGATTGTAGGGAAGGCTTGTTGTTTTCGCAGGAATAGCGGGCTTCGTAGATCTCATCACAAAAGAATTATGGTTGTTGAGTCAGTAGTTATAGTGCGGTAGCGGGAAAGTAAGTTTCGGAAAATGAAAGTCATATTCATAAATATGGTCAGCGTGAAACGAGACGCTAGACGCGATCATAAGCTGGTGGCTGGTAGAATCGTCGTAGGAAGGCGAACGTGGAAATGAATATCGCGTATGTTGCGGAGGAGTTTTAAATTAAAGTTTCGGCAACGGCATTGACTAGTAAGAGTGGAGTGTATTATACAGGCTTAAGAACAACGTATGGGCACGCAGATTTTTTAAATGAAACTGTAATTTGTACAGTCGGAAGTAAGTATAAGTATATTTGCATCATACGATATTTAGGAGCACTTTGCTTCAGGACTTGTGAATATGGCACTTCCTTCCAAGGGCTCTGTATTTTACATGCTAGCTGCGTGGCGGCGACGGTGGTGGTGGGAGAAAATTCTACAAGTAATAATAATAAAGCACTGGGGTGAAAGCGGAGGATGAGGGAGGAAGTAATGATATTTATAATAGAACAGTAGTAGAATGGTGAGGCGTTCGGGAATAAGAAGGGGAAAATTGTTTCGATAGCTTTTTCGCTAAAAAATACATCCTATGAGCAAGTAAGAGGTTGAGCTACTGAAATGGTGGAACAAACCTACATTCATACATACATATTGACGGCTTCCTGCCATTGTATCACAGAAGATAGTAAAAGTAGTATACATGCATATATACACACTTCTAGTAGTACTTCTGCAGACAGTCGAGCCATGCGCTCGCTCTCGTTTGGCCCAGTGTGCTATCTCACCAATATTATTTTTGAAAAGCAAGTGGTAGAGGAAAGTTTAACGAGTTCATAGGCATAAGCTAGAAGCAGTATCATCTTCTAAGCTCTTGGAAAAACGGAATGAGATGTTGATGCTGTGAGCTCAATGTGAGCGTTGCTTGCTTATGGGGAAATGTTCCCCATGTTAAAGTTTGGAGCAGCGGTAGGACAGATGAGAGAAAGCGTGGGGAAAGTAGAGGAAAATAATACTTTTTTTCCATCCATGCTTTTGAGAAGGGGTGATCGATACCTCAGGGATCCACGAAGGCGGCTCAGCCTCCGAAGGCCGTCTCCTTGGTAATGTTCATACGTAAAAATATGAGGGAAACGAATATACGGAGATACAGAAAGAGAGGTTGCTTGAGCTTGGTATATATAAATGTTTCATTTCTCTGGGAAAAAATTGTGTTGATGAATGCCGGGTTATTTAACATGTATGTACATTAGCAATGGAAAATGAGATTCTTTTATGAGTAAACGCGAATAAGTAAGGGGCATATCACGGATGGCATCACATCACTTCACACGCCACCGCATGGCCCAAACTTTCATTTCCTCCAGTAAGGCATCAAGTATCCAGGCCTTAACATAAAGTACACATGATGTATGCGATGCCAACAAAACAAAGTTTTGCCCATATTGTACGCTAACTTATGGGGGAATGGAATGAAATGTGAATTTGTGCATGTTTCTCGGACTATAAAAACTCAGCATTCCTGTTTACGGACCTTGAGTAGAGCAACTCGGTTAATAACAATAATTCTAATCTTTCCTAGAAAAAAATACTGTGTATCCTTGTACCACTAATAAGTTACTTCATTTAAAGTTTTCACTTTCACTCTACTTTCCTTCCACTCCAAGTACCTTCTCTTTTTATGCCACGACGTTTTTTTCGCTCTCTCTGCCCTTCCGTTTGTTTGCGAACGAAGGCGTTCCAATAATATTGCTACTACTATCATTATTCTTTTACGTTTTTACGGTTTACTTAGGAGCATAAAAGGCAAAAAAGTATTCGTTTTTGCGGAGGTGGAGGAGGGAGACTTGCATATAAACTCAATAATGGAAAGAAAGGATAAGCTCACCTACTTACTCTAGCCCTACACAAGTTTCTTCGTCACCAGCAGTCATTGATGCTGAAAGCAATCTCGTGTACTTTCTCAATACCTACTGTGAATTGGATCATGTCGCATTCGAGACCTTTTTTTGCAGTGGAAGAGTAATTAAAAATGTTGTTTTGCCTTAATCAAAACATCCGCAATGCTTACTTTGAAATATGGGACCCATACCTTCATTTGTACCTGGGGATAATCCATGCATTATTGCAGTTTCATAAATTGCAAACTTATGTTTATTCAAATTTTATAAGAAAGAATCGTATTTACAGACGATGTATTTCACGTCGACAGTGATTGCACAATAAAACAAATGCGTCATGCCAGACTCAAGAACACATAAGTAGGTCTTGGTAGAAGAAAATTAGTTGGGACTGTCTGAGCGACTAGTTTTTTTATCATGTCGTTTTTTGTCCACCCTCTCTTTTACGATCATTTGCTTCACTCTTCCTTTCTTTTTTGGTCCTTATGGAGAGATAAAAATTTTAGAAATGGGACCCATACCTTCATTTGTACCTGGGGATAATCCATGCATTATTGCAGTTTCATAAATTGCAAACTTATGTTTATTCAAATTTTATAAGAAAGAATTGTATTTACAGAAGATATATTTCACGTCGACAGTGATTGCACAAATAAAACAAATACGTCATGCAAGACTCAAGAACACATATATAAGTGGGTCTTGGTAGAAGAAAATTAGTTGGGACTGTCTGAGCGACTAGTTTTTTTTATCATGTCGTTTTTTGTCCACCCTCTCTTTTACGATCATTTGCTTCACTCTTCCTTTCTTTTTTGGTCCTTATGGAGAGATAAAAATTTTAGATGTCTTAGTTCCTTGTTTTAAGTAGCGTAGTCAGCAGTGTGTTGCATATGCAGAGCTACTTCCACTACTCCTCCTACTACTTACTTCTATCGGTGTTCCACATATCCCGGTCTGCAAAATTCAAGGCTATTTATCTACACGCGAACGTACGTACGTAACTGTAAAGATGACTGGTTTTTGGCTCTGTAGTTGGACTTCGTCATCATTCCTAGTTTTTATTTTCTTACCATTGCCTGAAAGATTCCCTCATTTTCGGAATGAAAGCAGCTTATGTACATATTGTATTCCTGAGTTTTGGTTTTTTCAGCTCCTTTTTTCTCATCTTATTTCACGAGAACCGCAAAAACCGACCACGTTTTCTCATATTACTCCCTGGTTTTTCCCCAACTGATGGAAGGGAACAAGCAAGGGTGAGAGAGAATTGGGGAGTATATGTGTGGTGTGGTGGTATGTGTGATCGTCCCATATGTCTCTATGTTGTGAGCAGTTTTTCTTTTGGTGTGTTGGGTGGAAGCAAGCGAATAAGTCTTTTTGGCCTGGGGTCCTGTGCTCTGTTCACCCTATGCTCTTTCACTCGATGCACATCTCCTACAGTTTTTTTCCTGGTTGGAAAGCATGCTTAAATGGTTAAATGGAAGCAGTTGTCGTCGATTCCTTTTCTTCTCTTTCTCCGTCTATTTTTCTTCTATTTTTTTGTCCAACTTTCCACTTTATTTTCTATCCTGGCTGTGTCTGGTGTTCAATACGCCAAAAATGATTTTTGCAGCCATAAGGTAACATTTATCTAGATCTCGGGTCTTGGATGTCGTATCAGAAGGCTTACAAGCTGACAGAATGGAGTAAATATATGTGAGAAAGGAACAGATATATAGATTCTTTTTTTTGTACATGGGCTTTTAGGGCTCTATTCAGTTCACCCAGTTTTTGTTATTGTGTATAACTAACTTACGATTAGTACTTTTTCTTTATTGTTTTCCTTGATCTTATGTCACTTAAGTGAACATAATTTTTTTCTTCCAACTTTTTCTTGTTAGAGCAAGGAAGACTTTGGGATGGGAAAGTAAGTGGTGCATTTCACTGCCCCCTTTGTGAAACATGTTTTATGCCAATGAATATCACGGTTGAATGCGATAGAAATGTATTGTTACAAATGAGTTGATTCTTCTACCCCTCAAAAACTGTATAGAACAGTACTAGAACTAAGTAGATAAGTAGAAAGAGAGAGAGAGAGAGAGAGTACGTTAGTAAAAGATACCGCCAAAAGCGTAATCTCACTAATACTGAATCAAGAATTCTTACGTTAAAGAAAATGAAAAGGTGAAGACAAGAATGCGAAAGGTGAGAGGGATACGAAAAAGATAGAAGTGACACTGAAAAACGTATTCTACGCATGTAATGCTTGATATTCAATTTTAATGTTTTTAAACAGAATACGAAAGAGAAAGGAAATGTTTTAAAAATGAAATGCCTACTTTCTCAACATCTTTCATGCATTTTTATGAGGAAGCATGCCGAAGGTTCCTTTTCACTTCTGCTTTTCCTTGAGAGGAAAAAAAGCAGTCAAGTAGGAGCATCTTGACACGGCAGGGTGGTATCCGGGCATCGTCAGTTAAGAGCTTTCTCTCTCTTTCTTCACTTTTTTTCCTGAATGCCAACGAAAGGCAAGAGGAAGGAAGAACAAGAATGAAAGTGAGCAGCATCAGATTGCTCAGCATAAAGGGAGAAATGATAAGAACGGTGAAAGGATGTCTATATGTTCATAGGTAGGATTTTTTCCTATTATTACGAAGTACATTTTAGCCCACTAACTGATTCCACTGTTTGGAGGGGAAAAGCATGCCTTATCGATTCTAGCAACATTTTCTCGATTTCTTTTGTTGTTATTGGCGTTGTTGTTTGCGGTAGTGCTGATATTGTTGATTCAATACGTTTTTGCATAGGGAAAAGGGATTTTCGAGTGCTAAGCTTCAATGATTTTTTTCTCATCTTAGTTACTTTCCAGCGGATGTGATGTGTGGACGGTTTTCTCTGTTACGGTTTATCTTTTTTTTGTGTGGGTCACGGCTAAAAACAGAAAAGAGTGAGGTTATTTTTTGGAGCTCTGCTTTCGAAAATGAATGGTGTGAAGCACTTAGACTTCCCTTCCTTTTTTATCCAGAAAATACTTATGTACGGGAGGAAGAAATAAAAGGAATTTCGGGTTAAGCTAGTAGCAAGAATGACGACGGCGAGAGCGTATTCTGTATGCATGCTACCTAGAGATTCTGAGGGGAAAAGGAGAGATTTAATTTTGAGGGAGGAAGCTGCTATGGAAGGTTATAGATGGCCAAAAGAAAGACAGACAAAGTCCATCGTTATTTATCCGATTTGAGCCTCGTGTTTGCTCTTCCAAAAAGAAGCCATGCATGTCCGGTCCACTGAATTTTTCCGTTGAAATGCATATAAATGATATGGGGAAGAGGCGGAAGGGCAATGTATACAAAATTTTTTTTTTATTTCGAATGCCAACCTATATAGCGGGAATGCCTTCGCATAACTTAAGCCACTTCTCCGATATTTTTAGTACGAGTACAGTGAGTTGTTCTTATACTGACTGAATACTTCTTGCTGCTTTTCCGGAGTTTTCTTAAAGTTGGAAAAAAATGCTCGGGCATTTTGCTCCAGTACTGAGTGAGTGAGTGGGGCTTATTTTTCTGTTAGGACCTTGCTGGCTCTTCCTTCCCTTTTTTGAGTACATATTATTGTAAGCTCAGGGGGCTTGGCACTTGGAATGCCAGAATTGATCATGAATGTATTTTCCTTCGAAGATTGCACATCTTCTTATAAGCACAAGATCTCAAGCCAAGCCTTGGAGAGTTCCCCAAAAAAACTAGTGACCAAGCAACGTCTTTTCTTGTTGTCTTTCGTGTGTTTTAACGTAGTTGTGATGACGACGAAGAGAAACTAGTGATGATGATGACTTTTGCAGTAGGTCGATAGGAGGAGAGGAAGTGATGTCTTCGCACTTTATAACAACCATAGGCAAAAGCAATGGAAATCACAATGTTTATGCATTGTTCTCCTCGAATTTTTTTCCACCATTGTGCAAGAATACCGTTCTCTGTCACTGGAGAATATTTTTTCTGCATGATAGACCTACGGCTACGTAGGAAAATAGTAGTAGTGGCTTAAGTACGCTTTACGGTTTGCACTTCGCCTCGATGAATTGGAATGGGAAATGGTCTTAAAAATGGGTCTTTGGAGATGCATAACGGCTGAAGGAATCCAGCTTTTTTCAGTATAGAGAGGGAGGATGCCATGCTTCAATCTATACTACTATAACTCTCTTCAAACTCAATGGCTCTGGCCATGCTATTAAGTTGCTGCTTCTCCTCCTTCACTTCTAAATAAGCACCGTCACTTCACTGTAGTTACTTCTACAGTGGGAAATTGTTTCCCCTGAATTTTGAACTCCCTACCCCACGTAATGAGCACCACAGTCATTGGTTTTTCTAGGCACGCCAAAATCTCCTGTAAACATAACCGTTCGAAAACTGTAAAGAAAACAAGAGCAAGCAAGCAATAGTAGCACGTCGAATGTTTGGATGATATTTGTAATGGCCACTCTTCGGAAAATGGGGGAATGTGCATGAAAAAAAAACAAACTTGTTAGGGACTGTAGGTTTTTTCTGATTCTATTATGTTTTAGCTGTTCAACAAAAAAGCAGAGAAATCTCTAGTTTCGAAAATGCGAAGGAGAGCAGTAGCAGTAATATTAGGAGTAAGTAACGAGATAAATTTTTTTGGAGATGGTCATTTTCCCTCGCATTTGGAAACTATGCGCTAGGCCAAGCTCCCGCATCAATTTTTTATTAAATAACAAGGGAAAATGCGGTGGCGGTGGGAGGTTACGGGATGCAAGGAAATTTTGTGTGGTAAATATCAAATAAATTTCTTTTTTTCTCTCGGTGTGCCCTTATTTGATAAAAAAAATGTATCTAGAGCGGAGAGGATTCGTGAAAAAAATTTACTGAAGGGCATAAAGGGTACTGGGTTAAATTTTGTTGAATGCGGTAATAGAAACGCTCACGAAGAAAAAAAAATTCCTTTTTTTTAAATGAAGCGGTGCATTGCNAAAAAAATTTACTGAAGGGCATAAAGGGTACTGGGTTAAATTTTGTTGAATGCGGTAATAGAAACGCTCACGAAGAAAAAAAATTCTTTTTTTTTAAATGAAGCGGTGCATTGCAGTGACAGAAAACATGTTGTTCCACGTTGTTTTAGAGGTTCCATAACTATATAGGCACGTTACTATTTTCTTCTTTTTCTGAAACGAAAAAGAAATGAAGGCACTCCATGTGGCATGGTGGTGGTGGCGAGGTGCGTATCTATATCACTATGAAGTTGTTCGTAGATGTCAGGTGTAGGGATTAAAAAACATGCTGCCGGTACTAGCTTTAACCCACCCAATAGCACCACTGCTGACAAAATGATTTTCATGTGCTTTTTACGAGATACACGAGTAAAGCGTTTAAGTTCCATGCTTGTTTTCTTGGTAATATTAAAAATAATGCCTATAATATGGTGCATTGTAGTGCCCACTTGAATAAAATGAGAACACAATAGAGCAGTAAGATAATAAGGGAACACGGCCGGAATTTTCCTTGATAAAAAAATGTGCAAGTTTCCTCCTTCATCACATCGCTGAACAACAGCACACACGATTTTTTTCTTGTGCTTGGTCTAGTTTACCTCTCGGTCAGATTCTTCTACTGCTTTACAATTTCACCTCTTTTTTGCCATTGTTACCGTACCGAGTTTTTTTCTTTCATTCTGGATATGTAACGAAAAAAAGAGGCTATGACAACCACGTCGGCGTTTGTACAATAATAACCGTTTTCTAGGAATGTGTTTCGAGTAGTGCGATGTCATGTTCTTCAGGGACAATATTACTGTCTTATGCCATATTATTTTTTCCAACTTTCAAAAAAAGTTATAATCTTCAACCAAAGAATCCATTTCCGACTACATTATTATTACAATACATAGACAGCGAGTGGAGTGTCTTTCACCATACTCTCTCTCTCCTTCTGGTGAGAAGAGAGGAGAGAAAAAACTGTATGACACAGTTGTTCTTTCATGTCTTAATAATAATAATTGTATGTGTATGGACCACCCGTGTGTCATTCTAATACTTTGAGACTATTCCATGCCATTCCTATAGAAGAATCCAGGATATAAATACATTTTCATATGTATATATATTGGGAGTAGGGAAGCACAAGAAATTAGATTCTGTGCGAGGGAGAAAGTAGTTTTTATTGAAGAATTTTTTTCCTCTTCTGTGCAAGGTTTTCTTTGTCGTGAGGAGAAAATGGTCTGAGAGGTAAATTGTTACTATTATGAAGCTGGTGGCGGTGATGGTAAGA
>JAHZNH010001257.1:0-17235 GCA_027744355.1 Tyrannoseira gladiata
AGGAGATATTTTTCATATAAATGTGCAGTCATCTTAAATGAGGAGCGGCTGTCGTTTTTCACGTTGGAGAACTAGCCATAATATTTTCCCCTTATTCATTGCTACTTAGTTAGTACGATATATTACGTTCTGATATATACTTATACCATAAAAAGTTTTATTTGACAAACCACTATTGAGGATCAATAATAATAAAAGAGCGATGGAGATTACTTCAACCATGAGGTAAAAATCATGAGATACACTGTTAATGTATCATTGCCATTCAATGTCTAGTCGGTTTATTTCATTTGGTCTGTCTGCCACAAATTAAGTTTGAAAAAGTAGTGATATCATGTCCTTTAAAGTTTTACACAAGCAGAAATGTAAGGGGTTGGCTCTCTGTCCCTTAAAATTCCAACTAATGAGAATGGACGTGATGTAAAATGAAGGAGGGAAACGAGTGTCCTAAAGGTTGCACGTGACAGCATTTAAGGCGGTCATTACAAGCATGAAAGCACATTTTTTGTGGTATGAAGACACATCACACGTGATTAAATACTTAGCTCCCTTCACCATTTCGTGTGAAATGGATGTGACAATTCATTACTGGAGGTGGTGAAAAAGGTCCTTCATATTTTACTAAATTAATTAAACGG
Organism: Tyrannoseira gladiata; assembly: GCA_027744355.1. NCBI lineage: Eukaryota > Metazoa > Arthropoda > Collembola > Entomobryomorpha > Entomobryidae > Tyrannoseira > Tyrannoseira gladiata. The sequence continues at coordinate 639 of JAHZNH010001257.1, forward strand.
AAAAAGCCTCACCTTGGAACTAGACCCTGAAATTAATTATTATTTCCTGAAGAGGAGATGATGAAATGATTAAAGTGCGAAATGCTTAACTGGAATCGTTGGTAACTATGGAGGAAGAGAACCTAAGAAGGTTATATGCATGTTTTATCGTGGTACTATTTCTTGTGCGTCTTTTGTCTGCAAATATTCCAGAGGTTGCCCAAAATGTAGAGAAAATGACTTTCTATTGTGGTTCGTCTAAAAGTCCCCCTATCTTCTCCGTAATTGCGGGAAACGAAATGTTCACACATTCTCCGGACCACATTTAGAGGTAGCCGAGGAGAAAGACTCGCCCGTTTGTATGCTCATGTGATAGAACGCTGGGCCGGATGAATAGATGGGTGGGGTGAAAGTAGGAAGCGAAAATAAGAATGCGTTTAAAAATTGAAATGGTGGTGAGGACGATGTAATTAAGTATCTTCTTGTCCCCAATCACTATCACCATTCCATGAAGGGGGTGATATAAGTTGATGGGGTCGAGTACATTTTCATGTGGGAAGGTGGGATCGGATGGGAGCACACCACGAATTCAAAAAGTTTAGGGGAGGAGGAGGCTTTTCTCAGAAGGAGACTTTTCATTTGAATGAAAAAGTCGCCAATGTATTCATCTCTCGTTTTCCCTTTCTCTCTAGGAAAATCATCCTCGCAGTGGTTGGGGTTATGCTATGGTACTTTCATTTGAAAACTTTCTTTATTTTTCTGCAGTAATGTAATTGATAATACTTATCATTTTTATAGTGGCGTGCTAAGTCCTTTAAAAGCACTGATTATGAGAGTTGGAATGGGAAAAAGAAATTAGAAAGTTGAAATATGAGAGCCTTCACTTATGAGGAGGACTACAAAACTTGATTCCTCTGTCCCAGCGTGTGATGATGATTTTCATGAGACGATGATTTAGAAAAATGTAATTTTATAAAGCAAAAGGAAGAAAAGGAGAGAAACAAAGTTGATTTTTTGAGAAAGGACTTTTTTGTTTTGAATTCTTGTAAATACCAGTTATAAGTTGCAAAATGGAAGATGCGGTGCTGGAGACACTACGACGTTTTAAAGGATTTTATTCTACGGTTCGTTTCTCATGGCATGCTCCTCAATGGTCGTATTCGGGCATGGCGAATGATTCCATTCAAACTGTAGACAGCATTGAGGAAAGTGGTTATGTAAGTTGGATGGAAATTATTTGCGAAAAGTTGGAGAAAGAACCTGGCAATTTAATGCGGGAAGGACACGGTTGGCTTTTTTCCTTTTGTTGTGGAGGCTAAATCAGTGTTTTCCAACCCTTGTATTTTTTTCCTACCTTGTGTGGTGAGTGTGATTGTGGTAAAGTCTTGCTTTGATCCTCATTTTTTCCCTCTAGAAGACATCGCTTATTGGGAAAAGCAGGCAAACAATTTATTTGCGGAATGGGAAATGCTCACGGGATACGATGTGATACTGAACTAGTCGGTGGTCTACGGTTGAAAGATATTATTTTATACGTGCACTGCAACTTAGCTATTATTTGCCAGTTCCCATCATTGTTTTCTTCGAGCAGTGATGCGTACGTGGAAAAATGGAACGTTTAGAAAGAAAAAAGAACATAAAAAATATCCAAAATTCATTCACTAGTCTAGTTCACTTGCAATAAATGTTTATATAGGGAACAACAACTACAACTCTACTACTTGTACTAAGATATGGTTTGAACAGCAACTCTTTGTACACAACCAGACTCTTTCTCTTATAGATTTGGTGTGGTTGTTGCTGCTTAGCTATTATGAATTTTCTTTTTCTGCTTTTTCATTTCGCCCTACTGTTTCCTACATGATTGGTTTATGATCACCTCTGACATTGGCTTGGATTATGAATTGAGAATGGCTGGAAATCTTGCTTGGCTACGAATTTTTGTTGGGATTACTGGTTTGTACTACATGTTTGGTAACACATGTTTTCTACTCATATTGATAGTTTTGTTTGTGCGACGCTTTTCCCCAAACTTTATTTTTGCCAGGCATGCATGCATATACAAGCTTGCATCAGTAGATATTTTTTCTCAGCTTTTGCCACATTACTTACTTGACTGTCCGTTTTGCTCATGTCCCATCTTTCAAAATGATTTAGAGCGCTGGGCCAAGGAGCATTTGGAGAAGTGTACCAGGGCTTCTACAGGCATCGGGACGGGGATGCGGTGGAGATGCCCGTGGCAGTGAAGGTATTTATATTTATTGGAATATAGGTGTATATATGTTCTTCTATGAATGAATACAAAAAAATCTTTTCTTTCGTATCATACCATCCACCTTTTTCTACCATTTTTAATGCATCCATGTGAGGAAAATATTCTCCAGGAAAAAGGTTGTTTGAACGTGTGGGAGAGAGAGAGAGTAGTCACATAATAGCATCACGAATGGTATTTCACCTCTTTCCTACATTTTTCTTAATAGCTGTTATAAATCCCGGTCCATCCGGACAGAATCCACTTGCTCTCCGTCACTAACATGCATTCACGAGATGGGAGAAGGAGGAAGGAAAGAGGAAAAGGAGAGGAGAGCTTTCAGACCTTCTAAACCATTGTTTATTACCCTCATCTCAAAACAGATAGGAAGGTTGTTGTTTTGCCCCGAGCAGCCGACCTCTTGCTACATAATCCTTATCTGCGGCGAGTGTTTTCGAAAAAAAGTAATCTTGATCATCAGATGAGCTGTTTTTTACCTTTGCTGTTTTTTACTGCGCATAAAAGAGGAAATTCAATTTTTAAGGATGTGTGTGATGCGATGTGGTGTAGTTTCCATCCGATGGAACTCCATTTCGCGAGTAATAGGCCTTTGATAATGAAGTTGCTGGTGAAAGGGAGTTCAAACGACATTCTATTAGTGAATTAGAACGATTTTAAAGGAAAGAAAGAATGAACTTTTACCCTTTGCTGTGTCTCAGTTGTCGTAGGAAGTAATGCGAAGGTGCATCACCTTAAATTGGCAGTTTGCATGACTGACAGGGCACAAAAATCCGTGAACAGGGCGAGAGGAAAGCTCCGCTAAGTAGATGAAATGAATGAGAAAAGGAAGAGTATGAAATATTTTTTTCTGGGGAGATATGCGAAATGTGATGAACTGACATTACTCATGGCCCCACGAAATATGAGGGAGTGTATTTAGGAAAGTATAGCTGTCTACCTACACTGTAGCTTCCCGACCGGGTCATACACACCGGGTGGAGAATAATAAGTCCCATGAGAGTAGTACTAAAACGTCTAACATAAATTCAGGGATTTTTATGAGCAAACTATAATAAAAAATTCCTTTTTTGCTAAGTTTGCCTTGGTGGCAGATTTAAATCTTNAAGTCCCATGAGAGTAGTACTAAAACGTCTAACATAAATTCAGGGATTTTTATGAGCAAAATATAATAAAAAAATTCCTTTTTTTGCTAAGTTTGCCTTGGTGGCAGATTTAAATCTTGGAAATATTGAACAATGGTTCTGATAGGAAGTCGAGGGGTTTTCCATCCGCTGAACGCAAAGTGAATTATTTATTGAAGCCAATCAGGGAACGGGCTTATTTCGCCGTATGTTATCCCGAATTGAGCCCTTTGCTTGAGTCCTTGTGCTGAAGAAGTGAACAAACACACACAGAGATTTTCTAAAGTATAAAAACTCTCTGCTGTCTAATATGATTACTACCGATGCTGGATTTATATTTTGATACAATTTTTCGAGGAGGAGAAAGAACTCTTCGAGGAAGAGAGGACTTTTACATTTATGTATACTTTGTTGCGAACGAAATTCATACTAAAGTTAAAAGAAGTTCCTGCTTTTACATCTCTCCCAAGTGGTAAATAAAAGTGGATTGGATTGGAAAGATTTTTCTGTCGAAACGAGNGCTTTTACATCTCTCCCAAGTGGTAAATAAAAGTGGATTGGATTGGAAAGATTTTTCTGTTGAAACTAGCTTTTACAATGATTTGTATTGCCATTTTATGTTTTTGTTATCGAGATTATACATATATGATTGGACTTGTCATACGGAGATAGCAGGAGAAGTGTCGACATGGGAAAAAGTTTAACAATGGGGAAATACATTTTATCAGCTAAAATACATTTATTATTTGTCTTCTCCTTCAGACGCTGCCTGCATTGTCGTCCAATCAAGCTGAAATGGATTTCCTGATGGAAGCCCTAATTATGAGCAAATTCAATCATCCCAACATCGTACATTTTATTGGCGTGTGCTTTGATAAACATCCCCGCTTTATTATATTGGAGCTCCTGGCTGGAGGTGACCTAAAATCATTTCTGAGAGAATCCCGTCCAAAACCGGTAAGGAAACTGCGATGACTTTCATTTTCCTGGTAAAGTCAATGTTGGAAGTACTACATTGCCCGTTGTGACAGATAACGTATAGATATTGGTGGACGAACGATGTAGAAGAAACGGAAATGTACGCACACAATAGCGCTATTTTGATAATGGCCAGAAAACAAAAGACAGATAGGTCACATTATTTTGTACACGACCACGGGTATCAATAAGTGAAGCTCTATTTAAATGGTATGCGTTTAATATAGAGCATTCAGTCAGAATTTCCTTTTGGATTCAGATAAATTTTGCACTGGGTAAGATATTTTTTTTGGTAAGGCAGCTACAACTAATAAGATTTGAGCTGTGGGAGATTTTGATATGAACTTCCGGGTATTTTTTCGTTTCTGTAACGGCTCTCTGGTCCACTGCCTCGAGGGCGAACTTTTTCCATTAGGGAAATCAGATTCAAAAGAATCTACATTGCAGAAGGTTGTACTATCCCTCTATCTATCCTTCTAATTGTCTTTTCATTTCCGTACATGTGTTCGACCTTACGAGTATTCTCCTGATCGCTTGTGGCCCATTTCGTACATCAGGCACAGGAGAGGATGTGAATCGGATCGACTCTCAAAAATACTATTTTATACATTACAGCCTACCCTTAAATGCGATCATGATCATTTCAGCGGATAAGTATTTGGCACACATGTGTTCGTAACAGTTTATTGCAAGAACATCCCATTTCATTTCATTCTATTCATTTCCGTACATGTGTTCGACCTTACGAGTATTCTCCTGATCGCTTGTGGCCCATTTCGTACATCAGGCACAGGAGAGGATGTGAATCGGATCGGCTCTCAAAAATACTATTTTATACATTACAGCCTAGACTGAGCCTATAAGTGCGATCATGATCATTTCAGCGGATAAGTATTTGGCACACATGTGTTCGTAACAGTTTACTGCAAGAGCATCCCATTTCATTTCATTCTTGTTCCCTTGTCTACAGTACTCTCCCGTTCAATTACACCCTTGCATGAACATAAATATTTCAGAATTTTAGTGGGGAACATTTATCCGAACGATTATGAAAATTGAAATGGCTCTTAATGTCTCGTGCCTTATGTGAACCTGAGACTTTCACTTTTACTATCCTGTCTGTATGAAATCAAGTATCTAAATGCAGAAGTTTCAGTGTTTCATGGTTACAATTGTGTGTTTTCTTCCCAGGGCGGATTACTACAAAAAGGGTGGTAAGGCCATGCTACCTGTGAAATGGATGCCACCTGAGGCTTTCCTTGATGGAATTTTCACATCTAAAACTGATGTTTGGTGAGTTCAGTAATGAGACGAGATTCACTAAATGTTAAGGTTAAATGAATATGAGTTTTTTGCGCAATTCTTCTGTGTCATCATTTTTCCTGTGCTCGGAGCACTCATTACAAAAAGCTGGAACAGTCTGCTCACCTAGATAAATACTTTCTCCAAAATGTTTAGGGTGCGGAGAGGTAAGATTGGTAATCTATGTCAGGGCTCGAGAATCCTCATGAGAAATTTGAATCAATATGAGTAGAGCTTATGAAGTTTTACATCATTATTATTGCATGCGTTATACATACTTGAACAGGGATGCCGTTCCCCAACTGTTTACAGCCACCTTCTCCCCATTTCGCTTATTACTGCGGTAAATACATAGGTAAGGTCAGAAGGCTCGCGAGTAAATTGACTTTCTCCGTTTTGCAATAGCAGTCTCCGTAAATCTCTTAAGGAGACTTTAATATTAAAATCCAACGCCTACCTTCGCCCCAGGCGCATATTTGGGCATAAACCGTAAGAAAGTATAGTAGGCATACTGCTCACTGAGCGGAATCTATGTACGTAGGAATGCCGACGGGAAAATATTTACTCCTTGTAAATATTACTGTTTGCAGCTTACACCCACGATTTTTACGTACTAACTAACTTTTCCAACTTTACCCTTTCGCAGTTATACTTAATTTTTGTAATAGCGCTAGAAAAAACTGGGGCGTGAGTGACACTCTCATATCCATCCATCCTCCCACACGTGCAAAACGTGAATGAGAAAGCCAACAGCCAATCTTGATTCTGCGGAGCAGCTAGGAAATCTAAATCGCACTACACTCCCCCACCCACATAATTTCCCTACCTTAATAAAAGTGAAGAGGAGAATTATCGGATGATAATCTCGTAAATTGAATTAGACATTCATTCATACATCAAGCACTTTGTGCTCCTTCCGCTTCGTCTGAATGGGAAGTACGGCGTGCGCCTACGCTACGTGGGCTTTCCTATAGGATGGGATTACTTTTCTTGAAAGTGATTGATCTCCATCCCAGCTCTACTTGACTCCTGTGGTATTGCTGCAACATAGTAAATAGTTAATGACGATGCCGCGGATCAAGTTACTTTTCAACTCTGAGAAAATTGCCACAAAACCGCGATAAATCACAATGAGGGAGAAACGTGGTCGCTAAATTCCTTGACTTTTTTTTCGCCAGACGTGGTCCATACACCCAAGCTAAGGAATCATTAAAGGAGTTTAATAGTGCCCATTAATCATCCTAATTTTCTTCCGGGACTAAATTTTTTCCTGGTGCATAAAGACAAACATTAAAAGATCAATTTAAGAATGTCGCGTGAAGAAAGCATCTTCCTCATTGTCCCTGCATCTTCTCTCCAATATTATTCTTTATCTTATGTAAGTATTTCAGTATGGAGGACATCCATTTTGTTCCTCATTTAAAATGAAGGAGTGTCTACTACATAATAATGTTGAATCATAAAGAACCGTCTTTCTCCCCTTTTCCTGCCATTTAAAAAGTTGTTGGTTGTGGCTGCTCTTAAAATACTGATTTATTCATGGTTTCTTGTTTCGAACGACTTGGCAGGGTAGTACCGCTTCCTGCGGCTACTTGTACACAGCTTCCTGTTGTTTTTCTCCCTTTCTCAGTCTCCGGTTCGTGCTTTCTCCGCCAAAGTTTTCTGAACTGGAGAAGTGAACAAATTTTTGGGGAATGTATTTATGCTCTTTCCCTACATCAGCATCGTAATCTCCCCGAAAAAACTAGCAACTAGCAGCACGGTTTTATGCGGTCTCACGTTGGAACATATTTTATTTGCGAACGGTAACAAAGCCTTCAAAGTTTTCCTTTCTGCTATTCTGACTGAGGCATTGAGAGTGAGTGGGAAAAAAATAAGATTAATGAATGCGTCCTCTCCCCGCTAGTAAAAGAGAGATGCACTGCTTTGATTGTCATCAGATTCGAATTCCTTTCTGTAATAGCGCTCATTTAAAACGACACCACGTCCATTTATTACTCTCCCTCCGAGATTTGCATTTACCTCATGTTTTTACGAGAGCGTTTGCCGGCCTTTTAAAATCTACTATGAGCTACAACACTGTACACACATATCAGCCGCGAAAGTGCTCGTTCTAGCACACCACCACCACCCACCTACCGTCGAAGCTACCCTCAGGTTTTGGTGGCCTATGGTTAAAACCACACAATAGCTTTATGAAATTCCCTCATTTGTTTTACATCCACCAGCATCCTGATTCCGAACGTGTGCATTTAACGTTGATGTGAGGAATAAAACGAGATTGTCGTGGTGCTTTCAATAAAAACGTTTGTTAGCTCAAGTTGGATTAACAATTGTGTGATGTGCGATCCATGTACTGCATTATGCGCAATTATGTTATTGCTCCCTGTTAGTTGATGCACCCTTATAGTGCCTAATTTTTAAACTTTACCACTGTTTTTTGTTATGATTGAATGAATTGTGGAGCAGTAATCGTTGTCATCACTACAGCTTCTTCAGTTGTCTTCTTCAAAAAAAAACTTTCACCATATTTCTCATAAAAATGTATTTATATGGATGGAATGTGGGCGTTATTGTTGAGGGCATTGTAGGGTTCTGAATGGAAAAGTGAAAATTACATTGATCAGTTTATCTGTTATACAATTAACATAATGGCTGTCACTCCTTTCTCCAGTCAGGTTTGTAAAACATTCCCTTCCCTTAAAAGTATCAGCAGCAGTGATGATGGATGTGACAGTTGCTAACGTTACTTCTCAAAATGGGGAAAATGAGAGAGGAAGAGTGGAGTCGAGTCTCCGATGGGATATTTTTTTCCGTATTTGGTAACAGTGATAACAAAAATATGCCCCATATTTTAGAGTAGAGCCATGTATTTATTTTTCAGCTTCTTTACAATGTCAAGTCTGCCTAGTACGTTTCTTTCACGGAAAATAGAAGTCACATGCATCTACCCTTTTGAGTTAAGTGAAAGGCCTTTTAAAATTTTGATTGTGTCTGGGGTATTGTCTTTTCCCGTTTTTTGTGCCTGGTCAAATATTCATGCACTGGATTGGAGTAGACCCTGTAGTTAGTTTAAAATATATAAAGCAACCGGAAAACTGTAGGTAGCATTAAGTGTGGCACAAAAAGTTAGAAATGATTCCAAAAATAGGCAACACTTTCTAAAACAAACTCAGCAATTTAACGTCCCATCTCGGGAATTAATAGTTGAGCCTCCTAGGAAAGCGTGAATTTATATTCCATTACATGACCGCACATTACTTCTCTGCATTGATTAGAAATTCTCTCTGAATGGTTGGCAATCTAATGTGTTTTTGAAATTGCAACGGGTGGGTGGACTCTCCCACCCACACTTTCCCTTGCGGTTGTTTGCTGATTAGAATTGAAAGAGCCCTGGAGGAGAGGAATATTTTTGTTGAAAAAAAATTAAGTTTTCTTATTCGGTATAAAAATTGTGATTCATAAATTGAAAGAAAACGTTTCCTAGGAAATAAATGTTTTATACTCGTGGCTTCGGTGGACATTATAAATAGTAGATTGCAGTGGCAAGTGGCATCGCATTCTATATGGTACATATTACGCGATAAAGTAATAATTGAGATGATTGTTATGACAACGATGCGATAGCGTCAGCGCGGAGTCGTTCTAAGCGTGAGTGGGACTGGAGGAATGAAAACAAGTACATTATAATACCAAGTGCTTTGGGCATATTTTCGCTTCCTGAGATCAATAAAGAAGGATTGCGCAAAAAAAATTTCAGTACAATATATGCTTAATGTACATAACTGGATCGCTTGTGATTTGCACATATATATCGTTATTTTAAAATAGGATTGTAAATGGTGCCTTGTACTAATGCATTTTTGTGCGGTGTTCTCCAAATGCCATAGGTCGTATGGAGTTCTGCTTTGGGAGATATTCTCGTTGGGCTACATGCCGTATCCGGGGAGAGGAAACCAGGATGTGATGCAATTGATTACTAATGGTGGTCGCCTTGAACCACCCTCCAACTGTCCTCCCCCTGTTTATGGGATCATGACCCAGTAAGCAAACATTAAAATTTCCCCTTGTGTTTTTTTGCGCACAAAAATTGATTTCCCCGATAAATTTTCTCTAGGTGCTGGCATCCCATCCCCGAGGAAAGACCAAACTTTGCTACTCTCCTTGAGCGCGTCGGCTATTGTTTACAGGTTTGTGCATTTTATTGTCGAATGCTTTTACAAACGAGAAAATTGCCAACAACATATTTAGACACATGCAAAATATTTGCCAAAAAATGTCGGGGCGACTCTAAACAATGCTTTCACAGCACAGGAAGGACAACTTCCTATCCATTCATGTCCGTTGTAATCGATATTTTATTACTCTTAAAGTTTCATTTGTTTAAAAATTAAAGCGATAATGGGCCTTGCAATGAAATACTTGCTTGAGGAATGGGAATAGATAAAAACTTTTGTAGAATCTCATCGCGACACACAAATCAAGTGGTAGTCGGGCTTACTTCTGGTACTAAGTAGTGAAAACTGGAAAAATACAGTTTTTCCTCGGAGTTAATGCTTCCCATTTAGAATGAATGTAATCTCTTGTGCAAGTGTTTCCACTGCAAGTTGATAATTTATGCGTGAACTTGGTCCCATCATGGAAGGTATGTGGCAACAAATTAAGGGAAAACGGAAAACAGCAGATACAGATGGCTCAGGACGAGTTCCGAGCAACGGGAAATCTTCATTTCCCTCAAGTTTCTACACATTCTGGAGATGTATGAAATTTTTATAGTGTTAGAATTTCCCCATGCTTCTAATGGCGTAATATTAGTACATCCTCGCGATGTCTATAGCTCCAACCATCTCATTTCCAACGGCTACATTTCCTTTCACCGTCTTAATCTCTTTTTGTTTCTTCATTGGATAGGATTTTCCGAACGAAACTTTTGAAGAAAAGCCTCTCAGAGTACGCTAAGTTGCATAAAACTATAACAGTCAATGATAACCAGGATCAGAATGTAAACTGCAAAGCCTATTATTATATTTATCCTATTTTCACAGGATTCGTATTCATAGTCCTTTTACTCGTATACGACTCAATTGTTACTTATCTGCGATAATAATAGAAAAACTTCCTGTGAGAAGTTAGAGTTGCTCCACGCGAAAAGATATTATCTTCAGGAAAGTAGCTTTACTTACTAGGGATGTCTTGAACTCCAGGCAAGGTATTATATATGGCTCAAGGATTTCTTGGAAATCTTTTTACAAAAAACGGATATTGAATATGTACGATTTCCTTAAAATACTGAAAACATGATAAGTCGCACGAATGATAAGTTTGGAAGAAAGAAAGGATGATCCAATCACAATCTATTCTGCAATGCTTTCATTGTTCCTTGTTTACTCTGCAGGATCCGGAGGTTGTGAACGCCCCACTCCCAATTTTTCAGCGACCGCCATCTTCAGAGAGAGATACAACATTGATGAGACCACCAAACCCAGAGAATGCATCATGTCTCCGCATTGTGCACGGAGTCAAGATATAGTGCTTCAACGTAAGGAAACCACTACTTTAACTCAAACCCCAGTTTCAAAATTGTTTCATAAACTGAAAATCAATTATTTTAAAACATGCGAATTTTTCGAAAATGCGGAATTTTATGCGTAGTACGGTAGTAATTCTTTCCCGATTGGTTTTCAAAATCGCCTTGACTTTTGCAACAATCTATAATGCTCATGTGGTACAAAATTCGTTGATATATCCCATCTTCCATCTGCACGTATGGGAGGAAATTATCACCGTAGCTTCTTGTTCTTGTTTACTTGAGCCATGTGGTGAAAGTTTTGAGTATTTTGGAGGGAAGTCACTTTGACATCTTCTTTGTTTAGCATCTCTTTCCAGATTTATTTCTGGAATGGGAATAATCATCAAGATGTATCATCAAGATAATATTTTTTATGTGTTTTTCCAGGACCCCGGAAATCGCATCACCTAACTCATCCACTGCGGACTACTTGGTTCCGCTGACGCACTACTCCTTCTCCAATCCTGCATCTCCGCCCCCTAGACCAGACTCTAATCCCGTATCTCCCACAACTCCAATCCCTGAGTCTGAGTCGACGGAAACAATGCTGGATGAAGATGACTCCAGTGCCCCAGGAAAGTCTGCAGCGTCCAAGGACTCCGAAGTGAAATATGCGGATGTGACGGTGAAAAAGGATGGTGACGCAGCAAATAGTAGTAGTAGTGGTAGTAAAAACGCTGAAGCTACTAAGCCAAATGCTAATGGAATTGAAACAGGGGTTACATTAAGTGCAGCAGGGTTAGAAATTATAGATAGATCCTCAGGAACTAGGCGTCCCGCGCAGTATGCAAATGTTGGCGTCTCTAAGCCTCGACAACCAAGTCCCGCTTCATTAGTTCCTGCTAGCAGCGAGACAGGTGGGGAACGGTCCGATGAGGAAATTAGATGCTAGGATTAAATATGATGTTCATCATGTATGATTTTTTTCACACAAAAAATTCCATGACCAAAATGTTTATAATTTGTACAAAAAAATTGGATACATTGGATACTCGTTGTTACATGATTATAAAAACGATACTCTAATCTTGCAAAAATTGTTGAACAAGGGGCACGTGGCAAAAGGGACTCGCAAAACAGCGATATGATATTTTATGAATTTGTGTATTAAATATGCAGAGGTCTAGTGGGAAGTTCAATCGAAATATATTACTACGGATAGATTCATTTGCTTTTTAGTACATAATTTCTTGTAAACTTTAAGCTATTACATTGTATATGTAGAATAAACGAAACGGACTGTGTACAATCATTACAATGTGTCAAATGTAAGCGAGATTAACTAAGCTTTAATTGAATAAATAGTTTGATGATTTTATTTGTAAAGAGCATATTACAATTGTTAGTTCCAATAAAAAGGTATTGTTAAGAGTAAGTAGATGGGTTCAGTGAAAGTATACGAGCGCTTTTATTTCAATGTCTGTGACTATTTCAAAAATAAAGCATATGAGTTCATTACAAATTCAACAATACTTATTTTGTTGAGCCTCTTATTTTCGATATCGATACTCAATTTTCGCTAGTAACTTAATTAGTTGATGTAGACATAATCTTTGTATTAACATGAATATTTTGTGGATGGGAGAATCAGAATTTAGGAATGTATGGACTATATGTTAAGGTGCTCGACAACTATGTATGATTTTTTAATTAATACAAATTCAACAATACTTATTTTGTTGAGCCTCTTATTTACGATATCGATACTCAATTTTCGCCAGTAACTTAATTAGTTGATTTAGACATAATCTTTGTATTAACATGAATATTTTGTGGATGGGAGAATCAGAGTTTAGGAATGTATGGACTATATGTTAAGGTGCTCGACAACTATGTATGATTTTTTAATTATGAAGAAGGTATGTGATTTTTGCTGCGATTACCATGGAAAAATATTTGCCATCATCATGTCTTATTAGATCAAACTTACTTGCTATTCTATGTAATTAACCTTTTCGGCGAAAAAATTTAGTGTGTATTTAAATCGCTTGTGTTTTTATCATAAAGTGAGAGAACCATGACGAAGAAAATATTGAAATTCTAAATCTTGATGCAATCTTTCTATGTAGCGCGATTTCTTTTAAATGTATTTGTTGTATGCGCTGTTTGCAGTCTGTCCAAATAAATTTTTTTACTCAGCTGCATAAATATTGTTTGTTTTTTGTATTTATTGACCGTCTCCTGCTTACTTCTGCACCTCAAATAATACTTAAACCACAATCATAGCATCCAAAGATCTCTCCAGCACTCATTTCTACGAATGTAAACAATTCCATTAAGATATCAAGCACAACACCGTCTCCTTTCAAGGAGCCCCAATAGGGGAGATACGACGCAAAAATCAAAATGGGCGTGGCACGCCGTCTCGTGATCCAGGATATGCATTGAATAAGGGCACTACTCCAACGTCTACTAAAATCTCGAAGTAAAATTTAAATCGCCATGAATTTTGGGAGAAAAAATCATTATGCATAATGCAAAACTGGGAGCGCTCTATTCGCAATCTGGTATAAAAAGATGGAGGCAAAAAGCCCCACTGAACTTTACATTCATACATACCACCCACCCACGCAAAAGTCATAAAAAGGCTCCATCAAAAACAGTGAGAATGGAAATGGAATGAGAATGTTCCCTTGACTTTCTCTTCCAAAACGAGATGACTGTTTTCACATGACTTAGACCAGTTTAAATGCATCAAACCAAACCCCAAGCACGACCTTATCTGTCTTAATATGATTAGCTAGTCTGCCACAACAATCAACGTTGATTGTATTTAGCAGGATGTTTTTCAACCAGTTTAAATGCATCAAACCAAACCCCAAGCACGACCTTATCTGTCTTAATATGATTAGCTAGTCTGCCACAACAATCAACGTTGATTGTATTTAGCAGAATGTTTTTCTTACACGCTAACAGTGCAGTGCATTTTAATCGCCCTTTCGATGGATGGATGGCAAATGGCTGGGGAGGCAACAACTTTTCATTGATTTTCAGCAGTTCCAGCATAACAAAATAACATTCATAGTTACGTATCATATACTATAGAGCCCTATTACTTCCATTTTGAAAAAAATATAGTTTTAAAAATGGTAAAAAACCACAGTTACTACAAGAGTTTTCAACTTTGACGGAATACGGCTGTTTCCCTATTTCTATGCAAGTTCTGCAAGATGCAACTATTTCGAAATACTTCGAGAAGTTTGATAGATTTGAACCGTTAATTTCAGCAGAATTACTTGTTGTTTACAGTTTAAAGCTCAACAGTTGAAAATCTCTTCGGTAAAATTCACGAATGGATTTTTGTATTCCTCCTAAACTTACAAGGACACATTGTGGATACTTTCTCCGCTTGTATGAAAGATGGAGCCCCTTTCCAACTTCCAACTGGTGGAAAGTCTACATCTCTTGTACTCCCTTCGGTATTGAAAATCCCTATCTGAAATAAGAGCACTTTCCAACCGACGAGACAGACACGCAACTTTCCCTTGGAATTTAAAAAATTTCTGACTTTCTCCCCAAACAAATTACTAATCAAGATCAGTAAAATGAAACATTGAATTTGGAATTATTTGAAATATTGGAAAATCAAACTAAACTCGTGTGGGATATTATGCAGTTAATCTCCTTACATGTAAGGACTCAACGCAAGAGATCAAGGCTCTTTTATTCAACTCAATTCCAAGTTCATAATGATGAGGTCCCATCTAAATACCTACATCGCACTTAAGCTGGACACTGGAAAAGTCCAAAAAGCGTCATCTCATAGTTCATTGGCTAGCCTTTGTTTTATGACTTCATCATCCACCACCACCGTCATCATCACATCCTTCAAAGCAAGGTGGGATCAGAGATAAAAAGAATCCCTTTTCATTGTTGTGAAGGTACATGTAATAGAGTGGAAAAAAGCAATTACGACACAACTCAAAGCAGTTTCAATGACATGGTCATTGCTGTCGTCATCACTTTTTTTCCATTATCACCTGTACCACCGCCACTACCACCACAATACAGCAGTAACTTTTTTTCCTTTCTTCATCACTTCTTCCTTTCCCCGCTCCACTCAAGCTCAAGCCCTTTGTGCTCCACAGTGAAAAAAACGAGCAACCCATCGGACGGATGGTACGGACAGGACAGGTCAGTCAGACGAGAGAATTTTTTCACATGTGTACAGTCATGGATCGGTAATCAACAAACAAAAATATCACTGCTCGTCCACTAAAAATATCAGAACTTATGATTTCAGCGAGGAATTCACTAAGTAAATACTTAACTTAGTATTAGTACTTGTTGGTTAAAAATCCCCATAGTTCAGTTACATCATTAGCCCTAGAATCCCTCTTTTAGAATCCACGTACACCAAAAACCTTCCACCTCAGTCCCAATTATAGATATTCACTCACTCACCCACTCTGTCGGTATTTCCAATCAAAGAGAAAGGGATTCTACGACTTCTCCTAATAAAAGGCATTTTTTCTTGTTATTTTCCCTTCTTAAATAGATAATAACACAATTCCGGGCACAGATCAATGCACCGTATTATTCCCACTAGTAGCTTAACAAATGAGCAACCATGCTCTCTCACATCATCTTCTTTGTCGTCATTATTATTTTTTCCCCGCACATCCGATCCCTCTCCCAACACTTCAGGAAATACTACCATCATATCATAATGGACTACTGATTACTGTGCGAACTTTCTCTCGACTCCACCGCTTACTTCATTTCGATCCCCACCTGTGATTTCCTCGTTGACGCTATTGGCCTCGACATTTACTATCTCCCTTTTTTTCCACCACTCCATGCCGTCATCAAATAAGCTTCGCCATTATTGATGTGATATGATACCACCTCATCATTTTTACAACCTCCGTTTTCCTACTGCCTCACACCTGATTTAATCCGTAATGATGTGACTTTTCCCGACTTTTGTCATTTCTACCTGGCAAAGACTGCAATGGAGAATGATGATGTCTTCCTTTCTAAGGGGACGTCATTGTTTTGGAAGAATGGCGTGTACAAGTCATTAACATTTTGTCGCCATCATTTATTACCCCTTTTATCCAAGGCCCCTCCAAATAATTCAGTAGAATTTTCCCTCATTCCCGATGATACTGTATCACGTTCCATGTCCAACTCCAATGGTATTAAGCCATTATTAGTAGGGGTAGTACTTAAGTAGGAGCTGTAGTAACCTTGATATTTTCCACCATTGTCGTAAAAAACGCTTGAGTTACTTCTACCTCAAAAAAATTACTGTTATTCCTTTCACCCCACTATTAAACATGACTAACACCACCACTTTACTTTTTTATTCATTGATTCATAGACCTCTTCCAGCCTCAAACTTCGACCAATAATGGAATGTTTTGCAATTAA
>JAHZNH010001258.1:0-12237 GCA_027744355.1 Tyrannoseira gladiata
CTTCCAGAAGGTGTACGCTGACTGGTGCCATGAGTTCCAGAAGTATAAACAAGCCATGCAAGTATGGCAAAGAAGACAGGAGGTAATTATTACTGATGTTGCCAACATAAAAGTGTTTCCCCGGAAAAAAGTTTTTGCGATAAATTGCTAATGTTTCGATTTTCATTTCTTCCAGCAATGCGGTAAAAAGAATGGCGATATGGGTGCCAACCAGCACAGTCATCCAAATGAAATCTTTCAGTCAAACCTCCCGTATGGCTGATTTGACTAGACTAGATTAGAACTTAAATATTAAATTTATATTTGTACTAGTGAATTCAACTTTTATGTAAAAATACTGTAACATATATATAATGTAATTTCATATTATACGTGTTTGAAAAAATGTTGATATTGTACAGCATAAAAAGTACTTAGAGATAGAATACGTTTGGTTTTTATAAAGATGTTTAAAAATACAAAAAACGTATTATCATCAATGAAGAAGAATCACACTCCTTTTTAGTCATTAGTCAACGCAATCGAATTTTTTTGTACTGTTCGGCGAATCGAAGTTTTGTGTAAGGATGTTAAGAACTATAACGGGTAGGTTGTTAAATATTTTAAGCACTACATAATGTGCCTACTTTCCAATTTAGCATCAGCAAAATCAAAATAAGATGGCCGTTACTTAGGGTTGGTGAGTTGCGTTGCCACGCCAGTCAAACTCTCTAAAACCATAATAATTCGCTTTTGGCGACTTAAAGTAAATACGTAAGAAGGGTGTCGTAAATTCGTTCGGAAACCCTCAGAAATATTTATACTCAACCAAGTTTGTAGGTACTGAATAATATGAACTCTTGGCAAAAGAATGACCACCTCCGTTTTGATTTTGACTTGATGAAGTGGTTTTTGTATGAACAAACTATAAAAAATAATAGCAAAATGAATCCACCAATGAACTTCCTTCGCTTTCCTTTATATATTTAAATTATAAACTATGGCTCTGTCTAAGATATAACATGATAAGAAAAATTGCTAATTACTGTTTAGGAAAGTCTCTCTACGTCAGTGTACCCTTGACCAAGGCATGACGACGTTGGCTTCGATTGATTTCTTCGTCAACTACTATGTATGTATAATGTATGAGGCGTAACGTACCAACGGCAGTTTTCAAATGCAGCTTGCAAAATTATCGTGATTTAGCAGTAGCTTGAAATATCTCTTAAAAGTGCAGATTTTTAAAAGACGCAACTTAAAAATATCTTTGATGATTACAATGAAGAATATTATTATGATGTAGATGTATTAAAAATTACAAGCAGCAGGGCAACTCTTTTCTGACGCCCTGCTCCATACTGCTTTTCTAAAAACGCGCAAAAACAATACCAGCGTTATATTGAGGATTACAAAAAGTTATATTTACTTTATTCGACTCATCTTTATCATGAACAAAAACGCAGNTTACAAAAAGTTATATTTACTTTATTCGACTCATCTTTATCATGAACAAAAACGCAGAAATCTTTGTATTCTCAAGAGCAGTAGATATTTTTAGTAAGTTAACTAGTTCCAAGACCTTATGGCTAATAATAAGATTTGACTATAATTATAATTATTATTGCAACTACTACCACTAGATACTTATTGTAACAGCTCCGAAGTAAGTTATCCAGTTTAAAAAACAATACATACTTGAAAATTATGATAATTAATGACATTGAAAAAAACGAGTACTTTTTACCCCTTTTCGCTATAGTATGCTCGTCTTACCCCAATTGTGTATATCCAAATATCTTGCAATAATACCTGATACCTAATAAAAAACTCCATGCGATTACAAGTGTAAGAATAACAATATCTAATTGCAGACTTTACGCACAAACTGTGTTAAATAATCATTCATTTACTGATTCATGCATTATTTATAAGACGCAAGCATAAAGCAAAAACTTTTATTTAGTGGTGCATCGCATTACTAACTGCCAGCATGACATACATTTCGGGAAACAGAAACTCATCTTTTTTGCACATCGCCCCACGGCCGCCTTTGTCCTACTGAGGATGATATAGCATTTGCCATTCGCCCAAACTGTACTATAATGGTGCAAAGCATGTGTCAGTGGTACCTTCTAGACAAGCAGAGTATGCATTTGGCTTCATTTTTTACCATTACCACCATGGATCGTTATCATTATTATCCAAATGCGTCCTTAAACAGATTATAAAATGAAACCAAGTTAATTTTCATAAACATTTAATTATGGCATCCCTGCATCAAGTTATAGTTGAAATGAACTCTAAAGAATCTCTATTGCTGCAAGAATACCTAGCTTGACCGCTGAAGCCACTTAAGTATAAGCCTGCCTTTCTTAACTTCCAGAGGACTTTAATACAGGAACAAATGTATGAATAAGTAAGTACAAGTCAGAAATTATCTCAAAATCTAAAGGAAAACTCATTAACCACACGTACTTGTTGAGATTGTCTTAAATAACTGAAGGAAATGAAACCAACCACTTTTGAATACTTTAAGCCGAAGCTGTCTTTCCTCCCATTACTTGGTAAATACGTATTCGTAATCTTTTTAATTTCAATATTTGCCTTCCCATAAATATATCATCACCGAAAGGCTAAAACATTCTCCCTTTCATTGAAAAAATACCTTCACAGTTACAACAAATCAACTACTACTTATGACAACAGTCACTAGTCGAGAAACTAGCCGAAAGGAATACTCACCCAAATAAATAAGTTGTTTCGTTTCGTGAGCACATCTCCAAAGACACATTAAATCAACACCTTTATTTTAACCGACATACCACCACCGTTGTTGCCCTGACATTCAATTAAGGTAATTTCATAAATCTCTTCAACATGGAGAATTAAGTTGGTTTTTTTGTGAAAAGATCAGATCAGAGAGAGAATACATATGTAGGTAATTGTGCTAACAGAGTTTCCTTTCTTGTTAGCCTAACTAAAGTCAGATCAATAGAGCTTTTTTGAATAATAATAATAATAGTACAAACTTCTTTATTCCCTCCTCCTCATTACTCTACCTAATTGAGTATGAGGATCAATTGTCATGCATACTATCAGGAAAGAGATTCGTGATTGTGAAAACCTTCGAATGATTTGTGATTTTGATAAATAATTTTTCATATTCATAAATGGCACCGCTGCTGTTAAGTAAGTTCTACGGAAATTAGGATCTGGACGACACTGAATGGGACAACGTAAATGTTAGTGTCATAGCCAAAGTTATTACTCTCTTTCAAAAGAATGGAGATGCAGTGCACTGGAAAAGACAGAGATGGTATTGTCTGGCAACTGCATCTCCTCAAATAATCTGTTAGAGGTATCGTATCATCATCCAGAGCGATAGGATAAGAACGAAAATTACTTTTCATGAAACAGCGTCTATTGAGATAATAATAATAATGGATTGGAAAGATTTCTGTTCGATATTTCCCCACCTTCCGTGAATCACCAACTGAGCCCCATTATGTTTGTGTTAATTAGCCTATTCAGAATCATCCCTTTTTGACATTAAATATTCTTTTGAAAATCCATCCACTCCTTTTCATTTTCTTCACGTGCGCAAATAATACGTACGAAACAAATGACGCTATTCATCAGGAGTCAGATCACATTGATATAAAAAAAAGTATTTTTCGTTCTACGCACCTAACTTTTTGAAACTGGAAGAGAGTCACTTCTGGATTTAATTAGTTATAGCAATCGACACTACAACACTCTGCTTAACTTTGCAATAATTACAGGCATATACGCCATCACAAAAAAATGGTAAAATTGTAGGTGAATAAGAGGCTTTTGTTCCAGTGAAAAGGAGAATTTTCAATTTTTATTCCGCACCGGGGTCGAATTGGCAATTAGTCGTCTGCAAAGGTACGAACCGGTAACAACTGCTGAGAGAGCAGTTTTTCTGATAATTCTGCACCATAATTTTGTCCATATAAATAATTAGAAGTTTGGTGTGAACTTCATCAATTCTCTTTGAAATCGTTCAAAACTGTTTGTGGAAACGAGTTAAGTCATGGCTTTGTCGACGCGCAGTGTTTTTAATTTAGTGTTTCGTAATTCATTAGATGGATGCTAATAGCAAAGGTGGTGGAAGTGGTAATAATCGTGCGTCTCCGGAGACTTACCGTTTTCGAGTGAACCGTATCAACTCGTTAGCCGTAGGTGAGTGAGTCCCTGATATAACTTTTAATTGGATCAGCAGACTGCTTTATTTTTAAAAGGGCATTTGCTGCATCATTTAAATATTTTTTTTTATGTGGCGCTCTATTTTCGTGCTCCACTTTCCATATGATTATTTTCTTTGTTTAATAAGGCTGTCATAAAGATCCAATCAATACAATCCCAGAGGAAGGAACTGAGACCAAGGAAGGTTTTATAACTTCATATCCTTTGGAGACAATCCCTGGATCACCCTCGTCAACTGGAACTGAAACTCCTGGAAGTAAAAATTCACAGAAAAAGTTATTCACGAGACGGTCCTCAAGTAATCTTCTCAGGAATCAGTCGCCGGCATCTTCCACGATGTCTTCTGGAAATACGGGTCCACCTCCAGTGACCCGGAAATTTTCCCTCGCGGGAATCTTAGGGAGGAGGAGGAGCTCAAACTTGCCTGATGTTGAGGATTTTTCCCAGGGCAATACTACAGTTGGGCTCTATGGCAAAAGTTTGTATCGCTACACGCAAGATGCACTTCCAAAAGTGGAAAATTACAGGAATATCATGTCCTTCCAAGCTGCCCAACGACCCACAATTGATGAGCTTCATGAAGGAAAATTCAGCAGAACCAGGCCTGGGGTAATGATTTTTTTTTGCATGCCAGCAACAATGACAACAAGTGTAAACATGAAAAACGTGCGTCTCAAACTTTGCCTTGCCGTGCCTCCTGTAGGAATCGGATGAGAATTTGGAGGAGGAAGAACAACCGGGAGCGGTGAAGTTCGGGTGGATCGAAGGATGTCTTGTTAGATGTCTCCTCAATATATGGGGAGTAATGTTGTTCCTCCGTTTGAGTTGGATGGTTGCTCATGCTGGCATAAGTAAGAGAGCGTTTATTGTATGTCCAACTGGAAATGGGAAGATGCTAAGTAACTATTGTTATGATCGATTTCAATTTTCCTTAGTTCATTCAAGAGAGCGTTTATTGTATGTCCAACTGGAAATGGGAAGATGCTAAGTAACTATTGTTATGATCGATTTCAATTTTTCCTTAGTTCATTCGATGATTATCATTGCGATTTCAACCGTTGTAACTTCCATCACGGTAAGTTCCTACACTATCACTACAATCTGAAGCAATCTAGTGAATTTTTGGCCATTAAGATAGAAAGTTGTTCATTTGATAAGGGTTATTTTAATTGTAGACTGCAAGTATGTCGGCCCTTAGCACGAATGGAGTTGTTGGAGCAGGTATGGACAAGTAAAAAACGAACAATTTTCATGACTTCTATGAAATGATAGTAATTTAAATATACGACTTCATTATGAATGTAGGTGGACTTTATTACATGATCTCAAGAAGGTACAATGCAACTATACAAACAGATTTTTAATATATATAGATCATTTACCTATGTTAAATGGCTACTTGTTTTCTAGCATTGGACCTGAGTGGGGAGCGGCAGTCGGCGTTGTTTTCAGCTTCGCAAACGCTGGAATGGCTGCCTTAAACACGGTCGGTTTTTCTGAATCCATGATCTCATTGCTATCCGCGAGCGACATGAAAATCGTCGACAGTGGGGAAAACGATAATCGAATCATTAGCTGCGTGGCGATAGTCGTCCTTCAGGCCATTATTTGTGTGGGAGCGGAATACGAAGCGAAGGTAACCAACTGTAGTGCATAATCTTTTAATTTCCATCATTTTAACATTTCCGTCAGATTTAACCGGTTAGTGAAGCGACTTGAATTTTGTACTCGCGCTAATTCACCGTAAGTGCTTGAAGATCGCAGCAGGAGCAACTCTCCCTCCGAATTGAAAATCTATAATTAAGGCAGTAGCAGTAACCCTGGGCTATTACAACCGTAATTACTTAGACTATGACTGAGAAGAACGCATAATAACAATGGCTGTTGGTCGGCTCATTGATTTTCGCAAGGGTTGGGAATGATGAACTGCTGCTGCTACTGTTTCGCTTTTAATTAATATGAGAGAGCCCGTAGACTTTACAAGTGTCTATTATTATTTTCAACTCATTCGTTTTGCATTGGAAATGCGGATTAGTCGCACTTGTACTTCTCTAGTCATAGTCAATTCATTCCACTAGAGCTACAGAAGTACATTTTTTCTGACTGCTAATACCGATGCTCGAAATTAGAATTACTACGTTGAGTAATGTACCACTGTGGAGGGATGGTTGTTGAAAAGGAGGGAGACTCGCATTACGAATTGGACTTGATGAAACGAAGAAGGAAAGCTATAGTCGTTGATGAATTCATTAGAGGAAAATTTATTCAGTGAGTTAACTTGAATTTCTTTTGTTCTCTGATTTGTAATTGTAATGCACAAGACTCCCTCCTGCTTTCTGTCTCAGGATGGAGGAGTACGTGGATTGAAATGATGATGATGGAGGATTCTCAGGGCTCATAGGAAAGATTGTTTTTTGAAAAGCTAAACTTTTTTTTTATTCTTGCCTCACTTACTTCTCTCGTCTTCCTCATCCTCTCATCAGAAAAAGGTAGGAGAAGTATTTAGTGAATATAGAAAAGGATCAATATTAGTCAGGGGCTGAGTTAAAACATGAGGAGAAAAGCGTACGCTCATCCTGCCAGAATCCAATCTAGAGGAAGCATTAAAATTAAAGCGGAGGTCTCGCTTAAGTAATATGTATTACCATTGGATTGGACATTAACAGACTTTATAGGGCACTCCATGATGTACTTATCTCCTCCATTACTGGGAATCCTTACTAACTCAGTATAGGGACGCAATATTTCTATAGTATCCGGGAAAAGCACTTAATGAAGAACCTGTGAAGTACACCTCTAATATACTTACCTTGAACTGGAACACTTCAATTTAACGAGTACTGGTGTAGTATTAACGGTAATTTTCTCACGAATTCGCGATTCCATTATGAGATGATGATGCTTACATGCTGGAGTTGTAAATGGGTGTGTGTAGAACGTGCAAGTAGGTATATATGGATTCATTTTATGAAAATGGATTACATTAACCGCGAGCTAAAATCACGATCGGTCCTCTCCTTTATGTACCTCAATGCGAGGTTATGTATGTACCTCAATATTTATCAAAATGAAAGCGATGAATAAGAGTTAGAATAGAATGGAGGGGGAAGGGATTCTTATAAATAAGTTTCTAAGGTTGAAGAAAATTATATAGCTACTCAAAAATTGGCATGGAGTCCGTACAATATCAACTCCTTAGAGAACTATCAACCTACCATTAATACGATGTAAATAAATTAGAAAGCTGTAGGGTTACTTAGGAATAAACGCTAACTAACCTTAATTAAATATAATCTGTTGCATGCGAAATTGGCCAGAGAAAATACTTCAGTCGAGTCAAATGTCAACCGGTTTGTTAAAGTGTTCCCTAGCTTTGTCCTACAGTAAAATCAGTAGCAGCGTCTCCCGAAAATCGAGATTCATATATTTATTTACTTCCATAGTAGGCTAATGAGATATAATGCACATTACTTTTGCAATTTTCGATTAGGCGGTGATCAATCTATCATTATTATTTGTTTTTTATTCTTCTAGGCCCAACTTGGATTATTAGTAATTTTGCTGGTAGCAATGGCGGACTTCGTGATTGGAGCATTCATTGGGCCACAAACAGATCTTTCCTACGCCAGAGGCTGGATAGGTCTTAATGGTAATTTCCCAAGTTCTTGAAACTAACAAGAAATCCTATATTATTTTGGAAAACTCGCCCACGAGCTTTAATGAAGTGCTTATTTCTTCATACAGTTTGTTGGCCAACTATGTAACTATAAATAAGTATCAGCCTGAATAAGTAGGAATCAGAAGTTACATGTTGTATTTCTCTTTTTATTTGTTGCCTGAATAGGAACACTACTTGTCGAAAACGTAGGGCCAGGCTATCGAGTCAGTGAAGGGGTTCAGCAGGACTTTTTCTCCGTCTTTTCTATCTTCTTCCCTGCGGTGGCAGGTATGCATTGTGAAAAATTCCTCCACGAATCACAACAAGATGATGTAGATATAAGTATTGTATATATAGCTCAATATTTATTTCGCAGGTATCCAGGCTGGAGCCAGCATCTCAGGAGATTTAAAAGTAATCTTTGTTTCTCTATGAATCCATTCATGCCCTGACTCATTGATAAAGAAGCGAAAGCTCAGTGCGAGAGACTTGGCATGGCACTGCGTGTCTATTTTACGGTCTAATCCACTGCTTCTCTCCGACTTCACTCAACCTCATAGATTATTCTTGAGTTGTAGGGGAGAAAAGCTGTCTGAGCAGTTCGCTTCGTTGAAAAATTGTTGATAAAACTGGGAGGAAAGAGTGCGGTTGAGCTCCCTAAAACATTAGCCTCTTGCCATTCCGTCATCATCAAGCTTTTCCATGAGTAAATGTGTTTTGTGTTCTGTGAATGTAGGACCCAGGAGAAGCGATTCCCAAAGGCACATTATTGGCAATTTTTGTAACATCTGCAACATACGCCGTTTTCGCTATCCTCGCCGGCGCTGGAACTCTTCGTGAAGCATCAGGAAACGTAACAGAAATAGATGACTGGTCATTTGCAAACTGCACGGGGAGAGTGTGTTCTTGGGGTTTATACAATGATTATCAGGTAAAAATAGCATTTCCTCTTCATCCTCTTGCATATATTCTTCGATTCCCTTAAAATACTCCCATGAAAGGTAGGGGAGATAATGCTCAAGGTAGAAAAATAACTGTGAAAGAATGAGTTTTTTGTAACTCAGTCACGATTCCACGTGCCCAGTAAATGTGTTTTCACCAGCAAGTCACGTCACCCCAGGAGTCAACGCTTTTTTTCCTTTTCTGACTCCGCTCCAGTACCCTGAAAATTTACAATCTTTAAAAGTCATCTTTACAGGGATATTGTTGAAGTCATTATCATCATATTGTTTGTACCCCCACCGAAAGCATTTCCATTCGTTTTTTCCCTGGAATGCCTTCAGATTGTAATTGTTATGGGCGCAATTCGGAAAGATTGAGTACGTATAATATGTCATAAGACCGAATCCCTCTTTTCTTCTTTCCGTACACGTCCAAGTTTGGAATCGGTTACGGGAAATCGGATGACCCGTACTGGTCTTATGCTGCTGGTTTCGTCATCGCCCTAATATTCATTCTTATAGGTATGTGAACAAAATATATATACACTTATATGTAGTCCCTCTCCTACCATTACGAATCTTATGCAATAGTATTCATAAATGGAATGCGAAGAAATTGGATTATCGCCTGAGTCAATGTGATTCCCTGGTTTTATGACCGGCTTTCTCCGAACTCCGGGGATATATTAAGATTATGTGAACATGAACCTAAATTATGATATACGTGCATTCTGACTACGCTCACAAGTGCTCCAATGGCTCATTTCCAGACTCATATTTATAATTTCTTTAGCCCCAAAATGGGCTACATTGGATTATTAAGTACATAATATAAGTGGTGGTATTTAAGTACATTACTTACTACTGTTGCGGAAAAATGTTGGTTACCTGCTTTAATACTGAATGCTGGTAGAAATGGAAAGTCTAGTGTGAAGCGCCTAAGTGGAAGGTTTCAACCTACGATTGCATCATAACAGAAATTACTTGAAATTAGCTCGCGCCTTTTAGCAAGATTACATTCGATCTAATTTTAGCAAGTCCACGTTGATTGCTATAGGAATTAGTATTCTGAGACTTACCCATGCAATCGAAACTTTTCGCTGCTAGGTGCAACTCCATTAAGTACATAATATAAGTGGTGGTATTTAAGTACATTACTTACTACTGTTGCGGAAAAATGGTGGTTACCTGCTTTAATACAAAATGCTAGTAGAAATGGAAAGTCTAGTGTGAAGCGTCGCAACCTACGATTGCATCATAACAGGAATTACTTGAAATTAGCTCGCGCCTTTTAGCAAGATTATATTCGATCTAATTTTAGCAAGTCCACGTTGATTGCTATAGGAATTAGTATTCTGAGACTTACCCATGCAATCGAAACTTTTCGCTGCTAGGTGCAACTCTACCAAACATGTTTAGAATTTTATTACGGATAAAAAAACTTATCAGCCAGAGATTCAGCGATGGTATCACTTTGCCCCGTACCCTAAGGGACAAATGTCGAAGCCCAGTTATAACTAATAAAGGTACTTATAGCAGTACTTGCTCAGTAAAATGCTAGGACATGATCACTCACTATAGTAAAAGTATATGAACCACAACATCTATCATTTCAATTTTTCCCCGGAATCCCATAACGAATTGTCATTTTGCCCGAGCTAACCATAGCCCATTAGTTTCCGGATACTGCGACTTTCCGCAATTTGGGTCCAGTCATCCTTAACGTAGTAATGAGTTCCATGTTCTATGGATGCCTTTTCACTTATAATTTTATAATTATATCTACGCTTGATCGAATAAGCTGCTGGACCTTGGTCCATGCTTTTCTTTCATTCCTTTTTCGAATAGAGAGTGGTTGTTTTTTATTGGAATTTTTTTCCATCCAATACGTGAATATATCCGTATCCCTATAAATACGCAGTGTACTGTATGGCTCAGTTTGATTTTGTTTTCAATTTTGTAATGTGGAAATTTTATGGCTTTCTTCTATTTTTCCGATGGACCTCACTGATCAGCGGACTTGAATGCGATCGCTCCCCTCATATCCAATTTTTTCATGGTTACGTATGCACTGATGAACTTTTGTACGTTTCACGCGGGACTAGTGAAGCCTTTGGGATGGAGACCAACATTTAAAGTAAGTCGAGAGAAAGAGAGAGGACCAAAAGCTTTTATTTAATTTAGCTCTGTGTTTATTCAGCCATGATCGCATTTTATTGATCTTGGGTAGTCATTTCACAAGCCTAGGATATCCTTCTTTTCTCCTTCGCCATGGATGCCCACGTACCATTCTCGCCGAGTCCCAGTGCTTTTTTCTGCTTGTTAGACAACCATAGATGTAAAATATTTCAGGATAGAAAAAAATATTCCGAATGTCTCCAATAAGCGAACAAAACATTTTGCCGAGTTTAATGCTCGCTAGAGAGATAAAAGGGTGTGAGCAGCAGTCGTTCTAACTAACCATAAAAAATGTTCATGGTGGTCGCTTTTTCAAATATTATTCTATACAAAATTAAATTTTTACTTTTACAGTATTACAACACATGGATGAGCTTAATTGGAGCGATTTTATGCGTCGCAGTTATGTTTCTAATGTAAGTAACATCGTAATCATACTAAAAGCGCTCAGAAGTGGTACAATTTGTATTTTGCTATTATACTTTGGATGATGGATCAGGTATGAATATGGGAAAAGGTGACCCTCAAGCGACGATTGAGAGAAGCATAACGTAATTTTGCTAGTAAATTCGCTAAACACATTTTGTCCTTGCAGGAGCTGGGTAACTGCGTTGGTGTCCTTCGGATGTGTTTTTATACTATTTGCTCTCGTCGTCTACAGAAAACCAGGTAATTGCTCCCATTATGAATTTTCAAATGTGATTATCCGATCTTCGATCAATACTGTATTTGCTCAAATACAGCAACAAAATATTTACGTTTGTTATACAAAACTAATTTACAGATTTGTTCTACCCCCTAATGCTAAGCTCTATGTGAAGGTGGTCATAAAATGTTCGTCTATGCTAAACCCCATGTAAACACGGTTCATGCTAAATATAAAAATATTAGCCCTGCTGAGCAAAGAGCCAAGCATGTAACCTAACCTAACCTAACCCAACCTAAGCTGAGCAAAGAGCCAAGCAGGTAACCTAACCCAACGTAAGCCTAGCAAAGAGCCAGCCATACGCTAATCGAAATGAACCATAACCGCATCGCGGGCATACGCTTGATTTAGATTAAAAAATATTTAGAATCCTATTTACTTTGTTAGGTCACTCGAAAAATGTCTCAAAAATTAAAATGAGTTTGAAAACCCAATCGATTGGGAATACTTACGGTGATCAGTAAACTATTGCCCAAGATATGATTTTTATTTATGAGCAAACTTTAACTTCATTTTACGAAGCATCCACATGAAAAAGTAGATAT
>JAHZNH010001259.1:0-17253 GCA_027744355.1 Tyrannoseira gladiata
GATAGGAAAATGATGATCTGGTGAACTGGGGAAAAGAGTATTATGATGATGATGATGATCGTTTTCAGCATCGTAATAATCATCAAAAACAATCATCTTATTACTTTTTATCGTGGAAGGCATGGCCGGATAGAAACCCGAGGATATGTCTACACAACTTGCGTCTCGAATCTCAATCATCCTCGTGTTTCTTCTTTGGAGATACACACTTCTCCTCTTTGGAATGCAGATAACAATGCAATGCAGTGTAAAAGTTGGAATTTTAGATTAAGACAATGCAATTGCTTTGTATTGTCCCTGCTCCTAATCACCGCGAAAAAGTAGGCACGGGTAACAACAACAACTGCAACTGCTGTTCCGATTTCAGGGACGCGGGTTTCTCGTTGTCACCAACAACAATGGAACTTCTCCATCATTATCGGAAAACAGAAATAATGCAATATAGTTGTCACAGGGTTGACATTATCAGTGCGGTTATCAATACTCGAGAGAGATATCAGGAGAGAGTCGAAGCCGCTGATGTATATTTTTTGTGGTTTTTTACCCAAGAAACATGAGTGCTTCGAAGATAAGCGATTCCGATTCCTGATTTTTTTTTCGTAGTTCATTAGCGATGTGCATAATAATGTTCCTTGTTGCTCATTCCTTATCCCGAGTTCTGAAACGAAGGGGGTAAGTAACATCTTTGTAAGTACTTGAGGATTTGCGAAAGCCGCAAATACCAACTAACCAGTACTCGTTCATGAATGTTCTCAATAAATTTCCGCTTCTTCTCAGCTCCTATTATATTGTTGAGGGGAACATAATAGTTTTCAGCATGAATTGTGAATCAAGAAGGGAATCGTGTAGAAAACATGATTTAGAACTCCGATTCTTCCCTTCTGCGGTTTCTCTCATTCGAGGAAAAGAAGGAAAAAAATCTTAAAACTCACTTCTCCTGGTCATTATCACCTTTTAGCAAGGGGAAAAATCACCGTCCTAATGGCTTTTTGTACTTTGCTGATTCTTCAAACTTCCCCTTTGTATTCAAATGAACCATTAGATTTGCATAATGTTCAGAGCTCTTTACCCGCATTGTGAATTTAATTTCGCGGCATTATACTACCTTCATGTCTTTCGTGGTCTCTATGATTAACGGGAAAAAATGGGAATTTCTTCTCCTTTTCTCATCATCCCCTTTGTTCCGCCGAAACCGAAACCTGAAGTCGGAGACATAAGTCGCCACGATTACTATTCCTATAATTGCCTATTTTTCCTCCTCAAGAATCCTACGAACTATGAGATGAGGATGAGTCAAGTCAAGGCCCCCATTCTCTAGTGTCAACAGTCAAGCAAGGGAGTCTTAACCTTGGATCATGATGATTTGTGCAGTTACCCTATAATTGCAGGTTTCTTCCGAAAAAATGGTTATCGTTCAGTACGGTGTCCGTTGAACCTCACATCTCATCATTTTCCAATCTTCTCTATCATAGTAATTAACGCAACGCGATTTTAATCGCCGGGGCCGTGGAGGTGGGCTGTTTATTTCTCTGCCTTTCGGGTAAATTCAAGATGAAGTTTATGGGTCTCCCTAATACAAAAATATAGGGGCGGTGGAGGAAGTATGATGCGGCTCATCCCACGATGAAGGAAAAAATCTTAAGAAATGCATTCTTTATCTCAGTATCTCAGGCCTTACCACACCACCTCACTCAATCGAATTCAATACACACCCATGCACTCCTCTCATACTTATTCCTCTGCTGCTTTGGAGAAAACATCTCAGGGGGTAGTTTCGTTTCGATATTGCATCATTTCATTTCAGTGCATACTTAAATAAATTCGTGTAATGGCGCCCATAAACTTGGCTCAAACAACGAGTAAAAGTCCACAAAATCATAATAATAATAATATCTTACTTAACTGTATTAAACCAGTCAGCCAGTCTCAGTTCAGCCCACTGACCACTCTTACTCTAGGTTGTTGGTGCTGGTGCTGGTTTGCAGTCTTTCCCCAGTCTCGGTGGAGCCCGTATTGTTCCACTTTGAATTCAAAGAAGAGTTTGTATTCTGCTCGAACATGCATACTTACAAGACTAAATATTTTTCGCGGCTCACTTTTGACTTTCTTTAAAAGTTTTTATTCAATTACTTCATTATTAGTAAAGGAGACAAGTGGAGAGGAGAGAAATGCGTCATAAACAATGCATCGCTCGGGGAGCCCATGTGTGTGCATAAGTAATAGACTGTTCTTCTGAGCAGTCCTTTTCTCTGTAGGCTTGCAGCAGCGCATCCCTATTTAACTTCTTGCATTTTACGTGGTTCGTTCATGTGGTGGGCAGACATCTTATGTCTTGCATTGCGCTAATATGAAGCCATCCCCATTCTCCTTTTTTCCCTTCATGCTCCACGTTTTAGGATGCTCATGGCTCATGGTGGTGGTGTATGCCAGAAGAGAAACGTGCATCGGAGAAAAAAATACAGGAAAAAATGCTGGGGAAGAACCGGTCTTTTTTCCCTGTAATAATCGTAAAAATATCCAAATCCAAACCCCTAATTATTGTTTTCTGGAATAACATGAGATAGGGAATAAAAGTCAATATCTATCTATTTTTCGTTGTGAGGAGGTGGAGATTTTCAGGTACAAAACTTTAAAGCTGACTTGACTGCCTCACTAACTCACTGTTGCTCCAAGACATCGGAATATGAGTGAGTATAGAAGTTGCTTACTTATGAGCAAGCTGGTATGCTGGTATGATATTTGGTATGCATGCTGAATCGGCTGAATGTGAACATTTTTCAGTGTGCCGCCGCTCAAATGTGTGCTGGTTCCGGCTGCTTAAAATACAGTCATATTCGTACTCGAACGAGCGGAAAGTTTATGAATTCACCTCGTCGAATAAAATTAGAATTTAAGTACATATAATGAAATTAGCTTCCACATCAAGCCATTATTACAATGGTCAATTTTTTATAATTTAATTGAAAATGAATTAATTCAGGTGAGAACTTCTTTATGTAATTCCGACTCTACACTTTGCGTAAACTTGTACATATATAGTTTTCATGCAGACATGAACAAACGTCGACCTATGCTATACGGCGATTTCCTATTGGTGTCATATAAGTATTTATGGTTGGCGTTGAATGGCTCCACGTTTGAAAAATGATTCGTGATTCCACTTCTCCCGAATACAATTGGAATTGCACTCGCCCTAATGAAACATTGGTAGAAATGGATATCATATCATAACTTCTTCTCCCAGTGGTTTGAATAAATAATTGATGATAATTCATTACCCACTGTCCAAATCATTATTAATAAGGAGACAATTTAATTACTGAAATGAGGACTGTAGGAATGTAGCATTATTATTCGAGTGCAGGCAGAGCAGAGGCGCTATGACTTTAATGAATTCATTGAAGCCGTGCCAGTCCACTCGTCCGAGATAAATGAGATGAGGAGTGAGAATTTGGTGAAGAAAATTGTCCTTTTGAAAAATATGCCGAATTCCTTTGCATACGTCTCGCAGAGAGGAGTGATGAATTAGGCGAGTTATGATATGATATGATATGATTACATGAGTTAGAAGGTAGAAAGGACTAGGGAATGATATTACTAGTGCTGCTGCTACTACTACTACCTATATTACTTCATTAAGGCTTGAATTTCAGCTGGGGAGATAGTCAGAGGGAGACAAAAAAATACATACAGTATTTTCGGGCCCGACAGAGACAGACCTCGGCTCAGCAGTGGTGTATGTGCATTTGGATATAGGAATATTAAAAGCCTCCATTATAGTAACGTGGCAGCTCACAACTCAGATCTTTTCAATTTATTTTCTCGGCGGTTTAATGGCTAATGAATTCATTAGTGAACAACAATCCTTGGCAGAACGAGATAAATGGTGACGCTCAATTATTTCATTTGCTTTTGTATCGCTCTCCTCTTCTCCTCCTGAGAGAGGACAAGGGAAGGCATGCCGCTTATAAGCCTGGCCCTATTACGCGAAACATTCATTCCTTTGTTAGAGTAAATGTAATAAGCATGGAATGAGAGAAGCCATGCATAAAAGGGCTTCATCATAATCATCATCAGCATCAACATCGTCGTCATCACAAGCAGTTTTTCCTCCATAGCCCCAGTCGCTTCGTTTGTTGTTGTCGTCGCCGTCGTCGTCCTCCTCCTCTTCTTCCTCCTGATGCAGAAGCGCGGACTAAAGCTCACAATTTTTTTTCTTACAGAGTCAAATTCAATTCAATTTCGGGACTCTCCTCCTCTGTTTTAGCGGTACAAACACTAATACTGACTCCGAGTGAGTTGGGTTCGTTTGGAGAATAATAATAATCTATCTTTGGCATTTTTAGCTGAAATGAGGAGAGGAGGGAGGGAGGAGGTATGTAGCAAAAGCCATATAATGAATTCATTAGATTTCCTGTAGATTTTTTTCTCCATCTGCCTGTCTAGCCCGAGCCTGAGCCAATATAAAATGAGTGGGGTTTGATAGGAGACATTGCATTGTAGTAGTAAGTTGTA
This sequence comes from Tyrannoseira gladiata, assembly GCA_027744355.1. Lineage (NCBI taxonomy): Eukaryota > Metazoa > Arthropoda > Collembola > Entomobryomorpha > Entomobryidae > Tyrannoseira > Tyrannoseira gladiata. The sequence continues at coordinate 4,516 of JAHZNH010001259.1, forward strand.
TTGTTAGGCCAGGCCTTTTTGCTTTCCCCACAGAATCCAGAAGGAAAGGGACATGCTTCTCCACCTGAGGGATTCCAATATAGATTAGAATTAGTCATATTACGTAAAAGCTCTAATTTTTTTCAGGGGGAGGCATGCATGTACAGCAAATTAATTTGAATCTGTGAGATGTGCCATATGCATGTCCAAAGGAGTGATCCTTTGTTTTTAGCGGGCTAATAAGGTTTAATTAAAACCTGAATGAGAGATTTTGATGAAATTTTAGCAGAAGACTAGAGTCAGCCTAGAGCCATGCGGAACCACCACCACTGCTATTATAATAGTTGGACTGTGTACTTCATTCTCTATAATTTTGCATGGGCTTGGCATCGCATCACCCATCCAGGCAGCGAGCTATTCTCCACCACACAGTGTTAGATGCAAAGGAGCGTACATCCTTCCTTTCTCTCATTCTCTGCCTTTTAATTGCGCCCTTGTACCTTATGCTGCGAGAAAAGTGGATATATTTTTTATAGGGAATGTTAACCGTTTAACTTTTATTCTATGGCTATGTGAACCATTTAATAAGTCGCCTAAAATAGTTTTTAATAATTTCGCCGGTGGTCTTTCCTTCACTTTATTATAGCGTGGGATGAGGATGATGATGATGATGGGCATGTTCCAACTTTCATCTCTGTTCCATAAGTACAGGGCAGGAAATACGGAGTGAAAGTCATGTCAGCTAATAATTTTTTTGAACTCGTGGAGTACGAGAATGTAGTTGATTACCCATCTTTTTTCTCCTACTCCTTGATTGAATGAGTGAGGGAGCGAGTGAGTGAGTATGTAGAAGGAGTGTAAGTGAAGCGTCTTCATTTTCTGTGCTAAAAACTTTTTTTCAGTTATTTAGTGGCCCACTTCACTGGCTCACTTTCCTGCCTCCAAGCTCGGGAAACACAATAAAAAATGGGGAAAAGGGAGAAAGCTAGAGAGTTCTAATGCATATTGCCCCTTTCCCGACTAACTGGCTGAGTGAATGAGTGAGTTAGCTGAGCTCACGGTCGGGAAAAGTTGTTGGCATCGCGACCGCCACTACTACTTATTGCTTGCTTGCTGCTGCTGCTGCCGCCGCCGCCATCATCACCATTCATCTATTCAAGTTATTTACCACATTCGAAATTAATTAGTTTCCAATATTTTTGCCTGAAGTGAAGCCGGAAACGGATCCATGGTTTGGTGCCTATTTCACCGAAACCTTTATGATCGTGCGGCATGATATAATTTTGTCTATTAATGCAAAAAAATAGTTGGAAGGGAAAGGAGGGAGACTGAGTGAGTGATGGACCCCTAAAGCTCTGGCGGATCTGTGATGATGTGATGTACTGGCTCTGGCTTTGGCTCCGCTCGCCTGGCGATGATGAGTTTCACTCCTGCTCTGCTCTTGATGATATTGTTGACGATAATGATGTTGATCATCGTCATCATCACCACCACCACGATACTAATGACTAGGTACAAGCAGATCGGAAATTGGAAGTAAAGGGAGAGAGGGAGACTGGGTGAGATGAGATGAAAGTTGAAAATTAAATGAGTTCATTATTTTCATTGGGAAGTAGGCAGCTCGATCCAGAACACAAGGGATCCAATCTAGTTCAATCCAATCCAATCCTATCCAGCACAATATGTTCGACTACTTGGGGGTACTCATTAAAACGTGTGGAAGCTCGCAGAAAGGCATTATAAGCCTTCTCCCATTGATTCCGGATTTGATAAGAGGAAGAAGAGAATTAATTTGGCACTTGAAGGATCACTAGTTTTCCATGAGCAGGAGAAATTGCTGATGTGGTGGTGGTGTTGTGTTGTGTGGTGTGATGCAAGCAAGCATGCATGCATGGACTCAGAGAGAGAGTGTGTGTCTGTCATGTCAAAATAAATTTTTTATTCCTTTTGTGCTACTCTATGGCTCTAACTATCCGGGCTAATAACAGGAATTAGAGAGGTTGAAATTGCTCCGAGGGGGAAATAATTTCTGTACGTGAATTTCCTGACAAAAATTCGTTGTTTTTTTTGCACGGGCGAAAAATAAAAATCCACACACATGAAATGAAAATCATTCGGTTAAGTAAGTTAAAATCATGGAGGAGAGGAAAAAAATCTACGTGGGGATGGAGAACCCATCATTATTTCCCCCGGTTTGGCTCACAATCACAATGTGCCAGTATTTTTTAAAGGCTTGGCTTCTTTAAAAAAAAGTTTATTGGCTTGGCATTGCACAGCCTGGCAGGCTGGCTGGATAAGTAAGTAATGCGCTTTATATAAGCACATAACTTATTACAAGGTGCGTGCAAGCCATCATATCATGTTGACGGGGTGAGTGAGATGATGATGGTATGAAAATGCATATTGGAATCATTATTACACCATCTATTACATTGCATTATGTACATTCTCCTCAATTTTTTATTTATCTGTGTACAAAACAAAAAAACTCCTCAATTTTTTATTTCCCCTGCTGGAACAACGAATGCTAATGTTCCCCATCTCATGTATTTTTAAATGCACTTACGGGGATGGATTCGTGGACGATGTAAATGATGATGATGATGACGATGGTGGTGTGGTGTGCCGCTGTACAATGATTTTCCCTGACATCGCGTGCACATAATCACAGGCGGACCAAAACTTTTTTCTCTTTTGTACTTTTTTTATTTCACTGAAATAACAGCAGTATAGTGTACTCAATTATAATTAAACCTCATTAAATCCCAATTTTTTTCGTTTTCAACCAAACATCATCATCATCCCCGTAATCGTCACGACGGTGGAAAAAGAAATACGAGTTTGGCTAGGCTGTTGGCTGTTGGGCTGGGATGTTTAAGAAAGAACATCTACGGGGCAAGAATAAACATGCACATAAGTAGTGGAAATCATGACTTTAAAACTTAGTTCACGTATGAAGCATAGGTATAGCATGGGATTTTTAATGGGGATGATGACAGTCGTCGAGCCTCGATGGTCGAGGGATGCGAAAAAGGGTGGACTCTGAGTTTCAAAGGTTAAATATATGACGTGCATTCCGAATAGGAAGCGTGGACATGTAATAATGCACGATCGTGTCCCCTTCCTCAAGGAAAGAATCTTAAACTATAGGTAAAACTTTAAAGATAAATGCCGATTGCAAAAGAAGAAATAGGCAGTTTCCCTTCTCATTTAAAGACTGATAGATTGAGCTTTCTCATGCCACTTTAATTCTCTGTTCGGCGACTGTTTTTTTCCCAGCTCGGAAAGTTCGACTTCAAATGAGTAGGTATGAAGTTGTAAAAAAAGTATTCGATAATAGATAGGCATGGCCTCGTGTAACCACGCAGGTCCCAATTTTTTTTGTTGCTGGAGCTACATTCAGTATGTTTCGTGATATCTTCATAAGTATAATTGAAAATGCCGTTTGTGTCATGAAGCCATCAATTTTTTTGTGTTGAAATAGGTAACTATTGTATCGGTTCGGTTAAATACTTTGGCTCGGAATCAAGAATAGAGCTAGATACAACACATGCCATTCATGAATTTCTACTTTGATATAAGATATTCCTGCAATGAGGTTTGTTTTTTATTTCAAAGTATGAATAGCCCATTGTCTCTGGAGACTTGTTGGATTGGAATTGTGTGGCTTGACAAATTGAAGGGTGGAAAAAATTACATTCGAGAAAAATTGTCTGGAATTTTTTCAAAGCATTCGGGACAAATTCGAAAACATCATCTCAGATTTCACTCAAGTACTCGGGTCACTGGAATTTTTCCGTAATAAAAAAATTTCCCCATGAAATGATCGACCGCACGGCTAAAGTTTCCCTCTAACAATGAGAAGGAGACAGACATGAAGTTTAACCTTCTCAATAGGTACGGGTCTCTTCATTCCTGCTCTCAATCTCACATCATCCACTCGTACTCGCTTGTGAATGAATGGATAGATGGGGAAAATATGTAAGGAGAGAGGAGAAGAGATGGATGGATGAAGGTTTTTTGGAATTCACGACTTGATCTTATATTTCACCGAAATCGAGATTCCAGCATCTAATTGTTGTGCTGCACATCTATTTGCCACGCATATTGCATAATGAGCTTGTACCCACACACGAAAATTCTTGAGTTGGGTAGAACATCCCGAAATACAAAGTTGGGCTTTGTAGGAATAGATGGATGAATTCACTATAGTATTGTGCTGTATCTGCCTCCACATCTATCGCTTATTCATTCCTTCTTGTCAACAACAGTTGCATACGACGAAGAAGAGGAAAAGGTATGCATCATGTGTTCTTTACTTACTTCACCCACTCACTCACTCGCAATCAGAATCTGAGAAGAGAGGGTACGAGGTACGGACGTTCAGCAGAATGGCATTTTTTAGTATGATAAGAATAACAAATTCTTGAATTATTACCTCGGTAACAGAACACGGTCCAACCAACCTTACCTTACCATAACTTTGCTTCATCATGCCCCATAGCGTTCAAAATGCCAAAGTGTCTTATTTCGATCAAAATCAAATCCAATTAATTAGACACCCCTTTGCTCTCCACAATGCGTAATCACCATTCCTCATCTTTTTGTTCTTGGGTCTTCCCTCGAATACATAGTTAGTTACCCAGTTGGGGAAATAAGTATCTTATTGGTATCCCATCTATTATTACTTCTCAACACTTGATCGTCTTGTTAGCCGTCAGAGTGTGGAGTGGAGAACAAGGACCCATCCATCACCAGGAAAGTTGATCTTTTCAATCTTCAGTCATCGTTTTTCATTTTCAACCTCCTCCTCATCATCAAATGAGTCGTTGTCATCTTCACGGGTACAATAATCTATACCTGAAGAACCACATCAAACATTATCCAACAAGCTGAAACCTTGTTCACAGTCACAAGCATCAAGCTCACGAAGGAAATATTCCCGTTCTTTATCCTCAACATTACTGGACAAGAATTCCTTGGCGTGGTGCAGTCGTGGTTGATCATCATCATCCATGATTCGTGTGATATATTGTAAACTAATATTTATGAGTCGTCTCTCCAGTTCAGGTTGTACTTGTACTTGTCGGTTCCACTTGAGAAAAAAAAACCTGAATCGGGCTGGAATTCCTTATCCCTTGTTTTCCTGATAAGTTTGGAGATATTGGATGAGGTAATATTGTAATACTAATAGTTTCTCGGTTCTCATGTTTCACGGTTACGCGGCGATGTGGTGTGATGGATATGTACCCCCACTCCTCATGTTCGACACGGTAGTACTATTAGTACCCCAAAAGAATGGAATATTGAGTAGTAGTAGTAGTCAGTTGGTTTCAAGAAAAAAAGGAGATTTTTGTGGGGAAAATTTACATAAAGATGTTTTCGTTTGTCTTGATCACGTACCTAGTTTTTTTCTTCCTCCCCTAGGTTTTATGTTTCCAGTTTCGTTCTTTCGGGATAAAAACTCGCAATAGTTCAATCAGTAAAGAGAAGTATAAATTCCTCACTTCTTCTTTGTTCTCTTCTTCTCACTGTGACTTGTTAATTCAATTGGTTCACCTCATCACATCAAGATCCATTATGCGCTGAGGAAGTCGAGATTTTTTTTCTCCTGTGGGGAAGGAATCAAGCTTCATCGTCTTTGGTGCTCTTAGCCAAAGGTATATGAAGGGTTGATTGCTTGCCACCCTCTGTAGCCGTTCCAACTTATCCTGGGATTTTTTTACGTGGCCGGGGGTAGCAAGCTAATTGAATAGAAATTATTCATCGCTTTCTCCCAGAGAGCAGATGCTGGGGATAGAATGGTCATAAACTCCAAGCATTTCGTAGAATAAGAAGTTTGAGGCAGGTTTCGTTTCGATTTCGAAACTTTTCTGGAAATTCTTGGCAACATTAAAATGAAGTTACTTACTTGTACCATTGTATTCGGTAAAGAAAACTGAACTTGGGTGTATGGTAAACACTTACTCCTGATGGTCAAGCATGATAAACGTACGATATTACGGTGACCATGGTGGCGATTCAACGCAATAAACATGAGCTCACTTACTTATTGGGCTCACTAAATCCCCATATTTTTACATACTATTTAGTGGTAATTTCTTGAAGATTTTTATTGCTTTAGACCCCCAATTTGCTTCGAATTTCTGGTAATGTAAGAAGATCTGTAGAATTTTTTATTGCTGGGCGGAATTCGAAACAAATGTCATCTTAGTCAGATTCTCCCTCAAAGAATTACCTCGAAAATCAAGTGTTTTAACACAGAAACTTAGCAGCCTTTAGAACTGTGGAGGGGAATAAGAACTTCTTCTGCCATTGCTCTTTGCTCAGGATACAAATATGACGAGATAAAGATCTCGCGTCACATTTTGATTGCACTAACGCTCCTTCTTTGAGAAAAAAGTCATCTGAGGTAACGATTTCTCGGCGAGTTTTTAGTTTCAGTGACGTGGGACGCAATACTTTGAATTCAAGACTCAAGACTTGTACGAAACACTTTGAAGATGTGGATAATGTATTTATGTGTGACGCATACATCTTATTTATTTTTTTTACCAAAAAATACTGCTTCACTTTCTGCATTCAATAGGCAAGTATTGTAAGTGAAATGCAAACGGAGTCATCATTACCATCCCCTCATAATCCAAGTCTTTGATGGGCGAGCACACTTCTCATGTCCTGAAATGCAAGAAAGAGCTTGCTTGTCTCCATAATTCGTCGTCGTTGGTTCGTTCAATTCCATCTTTCCCGTGCCCACCACCAACACCGAGCACATTCTCTGCTGACTTTGAACTGAGCCTCGCTTCGGCTTCATAGCGAATTTCACTCGGTGGAGACAAAGTCTTCTTATTGCTGTAGCTATGACACATTTTAATTTTTCTGCCCTGCCCTTCAAAAAAAATACTCCGAGGGAAGACGAAACTCTAGTCATAAATTAGTTTACTTCTCGCTGCCTTGTATTGAGTTTCTCAGGCATAAAAACAGGGGAAGAAGAAAGAGGAGAGAAGTCAGACCAAAACCAAGCCGAGTGACTGCTTGGCTTGGCATGCTCGATGAAAATGACATAATGNTAAAAACAGGGGAAGAAGAAAGAGGAGAGAAGTCAGACCAAAACCAAGCCGAGTGACTGGTTGGCTTGGCATGCTCGATGAAAATGACATAATGGAATTAGTGGATGAAAATTTTTTGGGGGTGAAATGGAAAGAAGAAATAAAACCACAGCTCAGCCTCGAGAAGAAGTTTAAGGGAAAATGAGCGTAGAACACAGCAAGTCAAATATATAAGCCTCTAAGGATGTGATCTGATGAGTAACCCCAAATTTGAGATTAATCAATTTTCGATTCTTTTCATCTTCATCGAGCCCATAAAAAGTGAGTGAGTGAGTGGCTGAGGAAGGGCTAATACTGAAGCTTATTGCCAATAACTAATTTGTTTCACGGATGCGGATGGCTTATGACTCGAGAGGTACTAGATTATCATCATCATCATCATGGTGATTCATGATGATATAAGCGACAGCAAAAAGGGCCTGTTTATATTCCTCTAAGCACTACATAAAGAACAATTTTCGTTCACATCACCGATAAAAAACAAATAATAAATTGGCCCATAACTTGCTCTTTTTTGTGGCGCACTTTTCCGCCCGTCATAGTCATCATGAAGCCATTTACCGGCACTCTTTGACTATTTTTTTGCTGAGGCATCCAATCCAATCCAAATGGCTGCCTCGCCTTCCCGAGAAAACGCACTTGAGAGTTGGTGAGCACACTGTATTGACCAGTGTGTATTGAGGAGACATTCAAAACTAGCATCCTATCCGTAATCACACCATCATAATCATAGTTTTTTTGTCCCCATAAAGTACGAGGGGAACTGTTGAGATCACAATAAATAAATAAAGAGCGAACCAGCCAAACACAAAAGAACAAATAATATCCTTGTCTCTGTGTGTGAAGCAATGAAGGAGATCTCAAAGGACGATTTCTTCATTTTTTCTATCCATATCACATCATCTTGATAAGGTATCCATTGTTTCCCTTCCTGTATTAATAATGGTCACTATTTAGCATTCGCTTTAGTGAGGAGAGTCTAAAATCTCATGCAGATTTCTTCAATTGAACTTTTCCCTTTTAATTTCAGAGATTAGCACTGGCCCGTGCTCCGATCCAGCAGAGAAGTCTAGCTCTGAGCTGCATACTTAAGAATATTATTATCATCATCATCATCATCGCCATCATTTCGTTTTGAAAGCTTTTGAATTAAACCAGTTCAATCTTCTCTTTTGTACCTTGCCCTTTTCAGTGTGTCTTGAGAATTACCAATCTACTAGTTGGTGGTAGAATTACTTTACTTATGGGCCTTCCCTCACTCACTCACTCGCTGAGCAATCTCAACAATATCAATTGGAACATTATGAGAAAAAAAGAACTCATTTGGATGCATGAAAAAGCAATAATAATAACTCAGCCTGTGTGTAACTTTTCTCTGAATGGATAAGCTGGTCTTTATAGCTTTTCAGCTTTTGACAGGGTGATTAAGTAAGAAATTTCGCTGGGAGGGATTACTAATTTTTTCCCTTTATTTATTTCTGAAAGAAAATTAAATTTGCTTTTAAATCAGTTTTTAATTTAGAATTATGTATGATTTGACCATATTGTATCTACCTACACAGTACAATGAGTGGAAAATTAATAGTTTTTTTCTTCTCTTCAATTTTCTCTGCAAAAAACCTGCACAATCTAATCTCAGAGTATTTCATGCACATTTTTTCCCTCTGTTTGAGGTTTGCAAGGCAACTGGGGTTGAAAACTTGGGCTTTTGCGGATAATGATGATGGGACGGTGGGAGCATATTGCTTTGCACTGGATTTATTTATGTATTCATTCATGTGCCTCTACGACAACCGGCAAAGGAATTACCTGATTTCTTTGAAATGATTGATATAACGAATCACTGAAAAGCACAGGAACCTATTTTGAATAAATATCGACTGCGGATAATATTGATTTTAGTGACTTGTTTTAAAAACCATTGACCTTGCAAATGAAGTAGTTCTAAAATGATTTTCCTTTCATGAAAATGTACCGCCTGCGATAGGTAATCATTTTTTCGATAATGAAGCGATTTATTTTATGAGTTTGCGAATGTTGCTATTTGCATAGCATCTAAAACAATATTTTCCATATGAAAATAGATGTACCTGCTATACAAACTAAGCAATTGGTTAAATGGAAATCTGAAATGCGTTCAAGATTAATCACAACCGAAAGAAACTGGAAAAATGGAAACAAATTCTTGTCTCCCACAGTCAAATTATGCTCCTTTAAAAAAAGTTCATTCTGAATCATATGCTTAATTGCTTTCATATTCTAAATCATTTTCTAAATTCTTCTGTGTCTGAGAGGAAGTGAACATAAATAAGTTTAATGGTTTATTGAATAGCCCAAAAATCGAGCTTAATTTCACTATCACTAATGTCATTTCCTTTTTTCTGTGTTATTTGTTTTTACAGAAGTAACATTATTCATCAAGCTGCATCAACACCAGCAAGAAACTCTTGTTAATCCCACAGCATCAAATCGATCAATTCCTTTTTATGAGTGCACGAACAAACTCAAGTAAAAAACCACCCTCAGTCAAAATGCAGAGACACAAGTGTTAGCAGAGAGTGAACTAGTAGTAATGTTCCGGTGAAAGCCTAATGTGACTATTTTTTGTAGCAATCTAAGCCAAAATCGTAATATAGCTTTAAAAAGCAGTTAACCAACAAACCGTGAAAAGAACCCAAAAGACTTATTAATTCGAGGGTGAAATGTTGAATAATGGTCATGTGAGTGGGATGGGGACGCCAGACCCAGTTAGTCAAGGACCTGGTCCCAGTTCTGGGCAAAACGGGCAGACTATGTATGGTCACCCTGGTAATAGTAATGGACCTGAACTCCCTCCCAACCCTTCCTTTCTAGGCCATGGACCTCCCTGTGGTGGTGGCAATGGAGGGGGTGGAAGTAATGGAGGGCCTGGTCCTGTCAATGGACTGATGGGTCATCATTCCGGTGGCATCTGCTCACAAATGTCTCTCAATCAAAGTCCTACCTGCCCTCCAAATACCAAAGTAAGCCATGAGACAGAATTTTTTATTGTCATTCACTCTTTGCGTGTTTGGTTTTTGTGGGCTAAGTAGATAGTTTTCGTGTGGGATTGCAAATTTTTGTTGGGAACTGTACTAACAAAGTTTATTTTGTATTAAGTAGAGTATCTAGATTAGTTGGTAGAGTTAACCATCCTCTAGTGAAAAGATTTGCATGAAGTAATGAGATTTAAGTAGATTTGGTAACTTTTTGGGGCAATCTGCATCATATCCTGTTTGCATGGTGGATTAAGGGAAACTCGCCAAAAAAAAACTAACGTTTTCTTCTTTCTTTTGTTCCAGCTCTGTGGTGGTTGCAATGGTCCAATCATGGAAAGATATCTCCTTCATGCCCTGGATCGTTACTGGCATCATACCTGTCTCAAATGCTCAGCATGCGGCGCCACCCTAGCAGACGTTGGAGGAAGTTGTTTTACCCGGGACGGAATGATCCTCTGTCGACATGATTATCTAAGGTAAGTCGAAACCGCACAGGAAACGAAACATTTCCCTCATTTCACCACTACCGCACGAAGGAAAAAAATGTCAGGAGTCGATTCCGTCGCGATCAAAACGAGGAAATTTTACTAAAGCAGGCTCTTAATATTCTAGTATATCTCCTCGTCATAAATAGTTTAAGCCACTTAAACGCATTCAAACCAGCAACTTTTTTCTCCGCTTGGAAATCCGCCGTCTACTTTTTTATGCTTCCTGCCTGCTCATTCCTCCATTCTTCTGGTTTTTCAGGGTATCCAAAAAAACTTTGCATCCTCATCCACATCATCATGGCAAATCATAAGTAGTGGTATGCCTACTTAAACTTCACCACATCCTCTTCGCATTAGTACTTATCCGGCCATAATATGAAAATGAGAGTTGCAATGATAGAAACGCGTATGAATTTCAAATCACTTTAAATTTTTCCAAGGGATGGATTTCTTCCACCTCTTTTGGGGAAAGTAGGAAAAAAAAACTTTCCCCCGCTAGAAAGAAACTCTCCCCCGTGAAACACACATCCTCTCTAAAATGCTTATGGGAAATGGTAAAAAAATATAGATGTTTATACCCCCTTCCGTAGTCAAAACTTGTGAGCGCCTCCTCAAAAACCGTAACATTTCTCAAATCATTCCTTTTTCATGCTTTCCTGACTACGACACTAAGTTGATGCCTTTTCTTTCAGTTTAGTTTATGAAACGTTCCGGAGAACGGGGAGGGAATGAATGAATGAATGATCGAAATATTTTATTCGTTCGTTCGTTCGTGTGTACTCCTTATTCTGTTGTTCAGTTTATTTCTGAGAAGGAGCCCGGTAATATTTATGCGGTGGTGGTTGATGGTATAACTCACTTACTTTCATGTGCATGTGAAGTGAAAGAGGTGAATTTCTCTCCTCGCGCGAGGAGCTTCTCCCTCTAAAAAATCATCCATTTCCCCAAGTGAGCATTCAGCGAACAAGAAGCGTTTAACTTAATTTTCATGCACACTGCCTTTCCTCCCATTCTCTCTCTCTTTCTCCCATTGTCTTTTTCCCAAGGAAAACTGCTCCCTTTTTTATATCTGGCATTGCTAAAGCTCCAGAGGTTTCTTTTTCGCTTTTGGGGGAAAAGAAGACGTTTGCTTGCTTGTTCACTCTCTTCTTCAGTCAGTCAGCTATTTTCGGGGGATTTTTTTTATTCGCAGCTCAAATATTATGTAGTCAGATCCCGTGAGTAAATAATACTTTTTTGAGTATTTAAGTCCAGCCGGGCCTTGAAGATAGTAAGAAACAATAAGAATTGGCATGGCATTGCTTTCTTTCGCTAATGCGAAACCACTCGATCCCACCAAGTGAGTCACGTTCCCCCAATTCATTCATTCATTCACTTTCGCCCACAGCCATATCTCCTGAAGAGGAGAGCACACACACACACTCTCTCTCTCCTCCATTTTATTTTTTGTGCTAACAATTCAAGCAAACTCGACTTTGCTCCTGCTGCTACTTTACTATTCCTACCTTATTACTACTATTACTACCTTATTCTGATCATTTTTTTGGTTGATAGTTAGTGGCGTTGTTTTCTCTGTCGTTCTGTGGTAGTGGCAGCAGTTGTTAAAAAGCGGAAAGGAATCCTTGTAATCGTTTAAGTTTTCCATTACAATACTTTTGTTCTTTTTCTCCGTTTTTGGATGAAATGATCCCCGAACAAATTCCTGCTCCGAAATCATCCCTCTAGTCATTTTCAACATCATAGTCTGCATCATGATTTTCCCTGATGCCCTCAGTGGAAATGTCTAAAGTTTTCTACTATTTCCACGTACGGAATCATCGAAAATATGTTGAATGCCTCTTCTTGTAGCACCACCACCAGACCCGGTACTTTCTACCAACCTCATTTCTTCTCTCCACACTTAAATTTCATTCACAAGAAATAATTTTATGTACATTCGAAAAATTTTCCGTGGGAATCACACGCCAAAAGGCGGAGGCGTTTAGGAGGAGAGGAAACGAAAGGGAAAAATTAAAAAGCATTCGCGGTGCCATCCTGTCTTTTATCTTTTCTCTCATCGTGGAAATTTGTTGTATGCTAATTAGCCATTAGCGACATCCCCTTTGGAATATTTTTTGGAGCATTTCTGGATTATTGAAAACCCCC
>JAHZNH010001261.1:0-12830 GCA_027744355.1 Tyrannoseira gladiata
ATAACTTCTTGGACGTGCCGAATCATTAGTGTCAAACTTTGTTTTGTAATATGCAAATTAAAAGGAATTTAAGGCAGAGGGGGAAAATTTACAAGGTAATTTTCATTATCCAGAATGATATCTGCCAATCTCCCCCTAAAATCATTTGCGTGAGTGAATGAGTGAGTGCTTGATTTAAGGTATAATTTCTTGAAGCGAATAAATGAGTAAAAATCGTGCCAATTGTAGTATTTTTCAAAGGAGTATAATGATTTTTGCATTCACATTCCCTACCAGAAATGGAGATGAAGAATTGAGTTGTGACATTGTCACCATCAATAATTATTTTAATGTGCCTTTCAGCTATTCAAACTTGGATTTAAGGAAACTACCACCAAATAAACTTAAGTACGCTAGTTCAATATCACCAAACTTGGTATCCTCTAAGCAAATGGCCAAAAAAATATGTTGTAGACTCTGGCTCACAATTAAAGAAAATCAATTTTACAAGGATTCAAATACAGGAAACATAATCACCGACAAGGTTATTGCACAAGCTGTCCAAACCTGGGGGATATCTGACATTCATCAGGGAAATTCCATTTTGCACCTTGGCCATTTCAATCAATTAAGAAATTTCGCAAGTTTTCTCAATGAAATGGAGAAAAATCATTTATTTGAAGAATAATTTGCGACAAGAAGAAAAAAATTTAGTGTTGATATTGGCTTTGATAGATTACGGCATTCATCCCCCCAAATTCAATGGGAATCACAAAAAAATGATCGTGAATAGATGTAGTCAAAAGTGACGATGAGCAAATTCAATGCATTTCTTGGCAAAGACTTCTTCGATTTCGTGAATGTGCTTCATCATCCATGTGTATGCATATTCATACTTACAATAACTTCGAATTAATGCATCAATCATCACTTATGCAATTTAATTTGGTCGCACGAATACAATGAGACTTATTTCGGTCATAAAAATATCTCCCTCGATTATCAATTGGACGGACTGCTGAGAGCCATCAGCAAACAACATAGCCGAGCGAGTCTGGGTGCAAAGCACGAGGCGAAGGGCTCCTCATCATCATCACGAACATACACAAAAAGATGATGTTTTCTTCGTTACGGAAGAACAAACGGCTTTTTACGACAATTAAATAAGGCATATTACCTATATTGCTTGCATTTGCATTGGTGATCCACACGCAATGAGGAATATATGGCTTATCAAATAAAGCAATTATGAAATAGTTATAAACGAGCCTAATAAATACCCCCTTTGTACAGCAAAAAAAATGTACAGAATCGATGTTTAACGGTCATTGCGACCTTATTTCTACTTCGAAAGCCCTGGCATTTCATTGAGTTTTGTCATTCGCTCACTCGATCATGATTTTGCCGACGTAACAAAACAACATCCCTATACTCATGTACATACATATTTATGTAAGTAAGTACGTACGATCTCACATTCTGCTGGCTGCCTGCCTCCCGACAAATGAGAAATTAAAATGGATGTGATGTAGAGTCTAGCTTTAATTGCAAGGCATGGTATTGTTTCCTTCTAAAATAGATTTCACAATTTCAGCCCATTTTTACCGTTCATCAGCAGAATTCTTGAAAGAAGTAGTATGAGATGAGAGCTTCGAAGAAGGAGTCTGCCTGTCTAGCTAATTTTCTTCGTAAAACGTCCGCAGAATCATGCATCCTCCCGTTCAGCAGAAATCACCGCTTTTAATTATATTTTTTCTTGAGAGAAATGCTTCAGCGGCACTGGTCTGTAATTAGCCAGGCAATTGTTTGTTTACTTTTGATTAGCGAAGCAAGATTTAAACTGATAGCTACTCTCTCTGTAATACCCATCCCCTAAAAACTAACGATAGCGGCGGCTTTCGATGGTTGGTTTCTGTCTTCTATTTATTTATTTACTTTATTTGGGGAAAAGTATGGATGGATGGATAATATACGCGGGGACACTACTTACGTCAGAGTCAGAGCGCATACGTATTTTTCTTGATGCATATTTCCCCATTTTGCTTCCACTGACATATGTATCTCCAATCTTCGAAAGTCACAACTCAGCGGGTTCGTTCGAAATGACAAAATTGCTGATGAATCCATGTGAAGAGCACTCTATACTTTAGTTACGTTAATGACTATGACCGAAAGATGATGCAAGATCATAACAAGTCAATTGTGCTCGTGCTTGTTGGAAGATTGACGCTGAGGCAGAGTGGGAGATGAGCTACTACTTCTATGTATGTATGTACTTATGTGTCGTTGCACCGGAGCTCGTTTTCATCGTAATACTCGAAATTACTACTTCTTTCCAAATTATTCGATGATGAAATGAGGAATACTACACGCCACACTGAACTTCAATCGCAAGTATTTAGGAGAAACTCATTAAAGTTTTTTGCAGAATGATAATAATTTTTAGCTCGAGCTATAAATAAAAATGCTGTTTTGTGCGACACAGTGCAGCGGGTTTGCATTTGAAAAAAATATTTTTTGTAGAATGATAATAATTTTTAGCTCGAGCTATAAATAAAAATGCTGTTTTGTGCGACACAGTGCAGCGGGTTTGCATTTGAAAAGAACATATTACTACTACTCGAACATAAAAACGGAGGAGGCCTTTGGACTTATCGCTGCTTCGTTAACCCCGTTCAGGTGGATAAAAATATGAATTTTATTATGCTCATGAAGTACTTATGCGACTAACGAACTTAAGCAGGAAGAATGGAGACTCTAAATTGGTTTAGTGATGCACCACTGAAACTCTTCTAAAATGAGCTGGACCATGCAGCGCATAATCAATTTCATTTCTGTTCATCCACATTAAACTCTCCACTAGTTTAGACTTTCTACTTTAACATTGGTACTTGTACTTACTTCCACTATTGCATCAGGTTCTATTTGTTGCAGGTAGTACCCAATTGAGAGTTTGTGCAGGGGTAGATGATGACCGCAGAAAATATTTCGGGTGCAACAGAAAGTAAAAGCCGAGTTGCAATTTAGAGGATTAAATCAGAGGGCTTATTCTACTCGTTTAGATTTCAGATGTTTTGAATAAAAAATTGCAAAAGTTATGGATTTTATTACTATTTTATATGTTCACGGCAAAAATCATGCGAATGCTATAAATGCTTAATTGGTAAGGTATTTCGTTTTATGCGTTTACTCCCTCTCCCGACCACTCCTGAAGATTGCGTAAGTGTTTAAATACATTCATTCTTCATTCCTATACTCCATACTTTTAGAAAGAAATTTTACGTTTAGTGTGAAAGAAATCACTCAAGATGAACGATATGTTTTGGTTTACAATCTCCAGTAAGTAGTGTAAACATAATTTTCTTCAATATTTATTTCGGATACCCGGAAAATTTTTAATATGAGCTAGGGAGGAAATTAGATTTCCTGAAACGTGAATAGAAGTACAAACAAAAAAATTCCAACTCGTGTAGGGAGTTCAAAGTGAAGAAGAAAAATTTACTTCTCGGATGTCCAATTCAGTGAGGAAAACTGCATGACTTTGTATTAAAATATTACAAAGCTTGTACTTGTAAGAACATCATTAACATGTGCAAAAAAAAAGAGAAAAAAATGCTTTTAACGCTTTGTTGACTTTTTCTGTCTGAAAATTAAATTTTAGGGGTTGCTTTATTGAAAAGTGTCCGTAATTTTCTTTCCATTCACAGCTTCCTTTACCTGATTAGATCATTAATTGAAGTGAGTAGGCTACAGGGGATGTGTATTGAATCCATAGAATCTCTGCAGACTCGTGACGCAGCTTCTACTTCTCGGTTTCCTCGTAGTCTATCAAGGACAGATAGATATCCTTTACGGACTATCGAACTTCCATGTCTGTGGTTCAAATTACCCCAGGCCAAGTTTACTACGTTCGTCTACTGAGATTGGTTTTGATGAGGAAAGAACCCACGGGGCCCTCCTCTTACGAAATTGTGTGGAACATCTTATCAAACATCTTTACTTAAGATGAGTCTGGTATCTTCTGATGCCTTATTCCGATCAAATCACGTTCATTAACCGGAGATGAATACAAATTTTAAAGATCACTTCTAACACCAGCTACAGGTGATTGAAATTGTCACAAAAATTATCTGCGTACCTAATTTGCATGAAGATAAAGTAAACCTGACCAAGCATGATTCATTACTCCTTCCGCTTTGTTATGTCCAATCCACATGCTCATCTCCCGCACGACTACTTACTTTGTGCTATCAAAAGAAAGTGTTTCCTTTTTACAAGAAGATAATATTATGCAACTAGGCAAAAAATCCCCCATGTTTAAGTACCTATTTAACTCATTTGCATCATGCAAATTTTTCTTGGGCTAAGCGGACACCTCACTGCTTCCCATTAGCAATTTGCTAAATTGGGGAAGGCGATTTTAAGGAAGTATGGCATGATATCTAGAAGACAAAGTATTTCGAGTAAAAAGTCCTATTGTTCCGCAGCAGCAAATACTGCTGAAATATTTCTCATCCATTTGGACAGAACACTGAAGGATTCTAATATTTACTTGACCTTATTATCAATAAAATTAATTCCGTCTCGGTTTAGGTTGCTTCCACCGAAAATGGAGTGTATGAAAGGGTTGATAAGTAAGTATTTGTGCACCAACCTTGAGCAATGGCACAAGAGAAAATCCCGAGCAGAGCCAAGCAGATTCCCATCTGCCGCAGTAGGGTGCTGCCACCTTGACAGGTAAACATGGTGCCCATCGTAAGGACAGAAGTCCAACAATCTTCACGAAAGTCTCAAATTGTTAACTGCAGAAAGATGTTTCACCGGCACATTCACTAAATAGAGCAAAAACTGAAAGTTTGTTTGGTTGAATCCAGTGTAAATATTACAATCCCATTTTCAACTTGTAATTTTTTAAAATCTCAATGCACTCACATTCCAGAAATTCCTAAAATTCGGATTCATATTACATTTTTCTCACGGAAAGATTCAATTATTAACACAGTACTAAGACCAAGTCACCAATCTTTCACCACAGCAGATCTTCACTGATTCGAAAAACTCGGGATTGATTTCATTTCTCAGCCTTTGCTCAGTCTCCACTTCATTAATTTTTTTAAGTTTTAGGGACAATTCTAATTTTTACGATATTTCCTTCCCCAAACTCACACTGGTTCGTTTCCACACAAGTGGTGAGTGAGGACCCCACAGTAAAAATGATCACTAGTCCGCCACGGTAGTAGCATACAGGTCATTTGATTGACCAAGACGCGAAATAAATGAGCGGTGGAGACTTACCCCGCACGGGTAATAATACTAACGCCTCAAAGTAGCAAAGTATTTTCTATGCCGTGTAATCACCATTAGGGGTGGCCCTTGGTTGGTGGGTACATTTTTAATATTGGCCGGTCGTTCTGCCTCTCCATTCCACTCCACTCGGTCAGTTTTCAGTCAAATTTTAAAGAACCATGAAAAAACACGCGCACACCAACAAACCACGCAAGACACCCATAAAAAGCGTTCGTCTCATTTGCTCCTTATACATTTATTTATTTAGTTAGGCAGTATGCATATAAAAGGAAGGTAATGGCTTCTGATGATCACTCCAAGGCGTCGCTTTGATTTTGACGGAAAATCATATTTGCAACACTTAAAAAAGCATACATGAGGAGAAGGGGATCCATTTTTTGTGAGGAAAAAAAACAAAATCAAATAGAGCCTTATACGCAGGACGCGCATCATCATCATCGTAAGTAGCATAACTATAACCCAAGCACGGTTCTGGTTCTCACATTATAATCATCATCATTGTGGAGATTCATCCTCACTCATCTTCATTTGAAAAAGGATCCTCTTTGTGTGTCCGTCGTCGCGTCGCGAAGTATGCATATAAAAGGAAGGTAATGGCTTCTGATGATCACTCCAAGGCGTCGCTTTGATTTTGACGGAAAATCATATTTGCAACACTTAAAAAAGCATAGACTTTTTTTAAAATGCATACATGAGGAGAAGGGGATCCATTTTTTGTGAGGAAAAAAACAAAATCAAATAGAGCCTTATACGCAGGACGCGCATCATCATCATCATCGTAAGTAGCATAACTATAACCCATGCACGGTTCTGGTTCTCACATTATCATCATCATCATTGTGGAGATTCATCCTCACTCATCTTCATTTGAAAAAGGATCCTCTTTGTGTGTCCGTCGTCGCGTCGCGTAGTGTCGTCGTTTTCGTGTACGCACAGGCCTTTGTTCGACAATCGTCATTTTCATGCATTTCAAATGTGGGAAGACAACTAAAAAAATGAGTCAGTTTCTGCATAAAATATGGCAACGTTTCTAGTAACATTGACATGACCCATTATATCCTCTTTGGGTTATATAACGTTCTCAGAAATGAACAACAACAATAATAATCTGAACCATTACTGAATAATGTACTTGTATGCAGAAGAAACTCCCATTTTTTGCGAGAGATCAGCGAAGAGCGAGTAAGCGGAAATGTGAGGTAAATTAGAAAATTGTGTTTTCTTTCCCCTTTTACACATTACCTACTTATTTTACTGAATGCGTTTTGATGACTATATGATCATTTTTTTTCGTTGCACACATTCATGACGCACTTATCCTAGATTATCTGACGAATCTGCATGCACATGTGTTCTCGTGTACTTACGTCTTGTTGAAGTCAATCACGAAGTCGGGCTGTCTGATCAAGATCGTCTTCAGCTGGTCCACTAGATGCAATCTCGAAATCTCTAGAACTGCATAAAATGCTTAAAAAGCACTGCATGAAAAGTACAATAATCGCAAGCGCATTACAATGGCATACGAGCACAAAACTTTTTATTAAAAAAGAGGAACTCAATATTCATGTGATTAGGAAGTTTTCATCCTTTCATTCAGTTGACATTTCTGAAAGAATCGTAAAGTCGTCATTAGCTCTGTACTCGAATGTGGCCTGAAACTTTTCGTTCGTTTGTTCTCTGTTCGCGATGCCCATATAAAGTGGGGGATATGCATGACACTTCGGTGCTGAGATGAAGTCGCTCTGCTATTAATTTGCTTCCTTTCTTGGCAAAAACTGCATTCAGGTAGAGATCCTTACTGTTGTCATTACACTTTTATATGAAAAAGTACCTCTTCGAACTTCGAGCTGATGAAAAAATGTAAGCGAGTTTATGTTATGAAGCTCAAAGGTGATTCAAATGTGATGTTCTCCAATTAATACTTACCAGTTTTTTCTCGATGAGTATTCCTCATCGTACATATTTGCATAATAGCGTCCTCACTTTCATTCCATAATTCGGCATAAAAAACTTGGGCCATATATGTGCGCTTGAGTGTAACTGTTTGTTTTTAAAAACCCAAATAAGCGTGACAGAAAAAATAAAGTAAAGTGGTCAGCAAAACTCGAGACAAACTTGACTTAAGACTTGATTTTCATCAAACTTTTTAGTAAATTTAAATGCATACATAACGCTATTCGAGATGCTAATATTATTTTCATGAAGGTAAAAGTGGTAAACTTTAAGGCTAAAACATTTGAGGTGTTTGGACACTTAAAAAGTCATTAACTATCGCTAAAAATATATACATACTTATCTTAGGTAAACTTTAAGGCTAAAACATTTGAGGTGTTTGGACACTTAAAAAGTCATTAACTATCGCTAAAAATACATACATACTTATCTTTTAAGTACTTTTTGCATTAGAAGTGTGGAAGCTATTAGCGTGGACTAACTAGTATTAAAAACTAAAATAGTGTGACGGATTCATCATTGTTTTTATGCGCTTATTCTATAAAAAACATAAGATTATAACATAATTAATTCGCAATGCTTGACAGCCGAAGGTTAATTTCGTTATCGTTGTGACCAAAAGTACTTAAATGCTTATCCTTAATCCCTAATTTGAATAATATTAAATAGGTCGCTCATCTAGCGCAAAGGAAAGCTCTTCTTGAGTCTTGAGTATAGACTTCTGGGAAATCCTAAAAGTTAATTGCATCACACATTCCATTGAGCTTCGAAGACTGAACTCTATCTCCATCGCTCTCTACATAGAGATGATTCACTGCACTGCGGTAAAAGCGAGTACTGGCAAGCTAAACAAAAAAATTTCATCACATCACTTAATTGATCGCGTAGGCGTTTTCTCTAGAGATACCGGGTCATTCCGTCTCAAGAAAAAATCCTTGAAACACGAGACTGACATCAGAATCAGAATATTTCCCTATATAAGTACACCTTTCCACTCCCACGTCGAAATTAATGACCCGCAAAACTACTAATTTACTATTAGTCAGATTGCTGCTTTCGGTCTAGACAAAGCGGCGGCGGCGGTTCTCAATTAATCTGAGTCTTTGGTTGGTGGTTAGCACATGTGCTGATGTAATGAAATGGAAAGGATGTCAATGAAATGCGATGCGTTGCAACGCAATTGAAGCCCTAGCTTTTTCAATTCATTTCCCCTTTACCTCTCCCTGTGCGAGTACCAATAAATACTTACCAATATCCTCGGTCTAACCACTTACATGACCATGCATGGTTTTGTGCATAAAAGAGCAGGGAAATAAAACACCATTTTAATACTGTACTTCACATATTTGCATTATTGTACATTTCGAAATAAAAGTGCAAAACTGCATATCTAATTGCGAGGAAAACATAAGTTTACGTTTCGGAGAGAGAGTCCCTGCATCACGATGGGAGGGGATGGAATGCTATAAAAACGAAGTTTACTGCTTTCTATTTTACTTTTTAAATCCAGCTTTTGAAACGACAGCTTTTCTCATTACGCTGGCCTTTTTTGTCCATGACGGAATGAAAAGAATCTCTTTTTTGTCGCAAAATCCCCAACACCTTGTGCCACTGCAAGCCCGATGAAGATTGGCTTCGCTTTGCAGGAAGAGAACCGACTTACATCACAACAATACGATTGTGCTCTTCACGTTTTAATGCAATGTGATGCGTGCTGCGACACGCAGAGAGGAGCCATTTCACTTTTTTTATTGTGCCCTACTCATTGGGAATTTGTGGACGCGTAATTTTATTACCGATGAAGTGATTAAAATTCATTAATTACCCTGGGCTAACGGCACCGACTCGTGGCGATGAATATGATGGAGAGGTATTTAGCACTTTTCAGGATATGTAAGTATATAAGCAAGCTTGAAAAGTAATTTGCTTTGCTGAATTTCCCAAGAATTGTGAGTAGTAGTGATTGTGGAATCAATTAGTTTAACGAAGTAAAAAGCATGTGCTACTCGAAAGGGTAAAAACCTTTTAGGTGCATAATGAATGCAGCAGAGATGGATTTCATTGATGAAAGCTGTCGTTTTATGAACTTGCTACACGATGATCTAGTTGACTTGTCACCTACGCTTGTTAACAAAATGGAAGATCCGGATCCGGATCATTTGTGCAGATTTTCAATTGATCATCTTCAATAATGAATCCTAATCTATATTATCATCATTACTATTTGTTCGCCGGGGCGAGCATTGTATTCAAAGGACTTGTTAGGGGCTACCGTGAATCGATTGTTGCTCGTCATCATCGTAATCCAATTTATACACCTTCTTCTTCCAATCGAAACCGGTCGAGCTTCGGAAAATGAATGTATTGATGATGCGTTGCCGACCCACAAGTGCCTTCAACGTGATGAGCATGACAAGTTGTCGCTTCTTCACCACCTCCTACTCTCACTCGTGTCACATCATCTTCTTCTCCGGAGCATCTGAAGAGGAAGATGAGGGCATGTCTTGATTTGGTTGATGTATTGGAGTTATTAAATTAATTGTATGTTTATTTGAATGCAAATAATGGATTGTTCCGAGCAGTTTTCAGGAAATGTACTTAAATTCTAAAATGGATTACAAGTACTTATTCCTCCTTTTACTTCGTGAGCTGAGAATATTAAGCCTTGTATGTCATAAATATAGGTACAATCACTGAAAGCATGTTGGCTAGCATGACATAGGTGCAAAGTTTGGATAGACGAATTAATCAAAGAATGTCAGCAAGTTTTTTTAAAAGCAGCAAGAATCATTTAAGCAAAAGGAAATGGTATAGTTTTCATCATTTTTCTTCAAAAAGCTGAAAGTTTAGATTGGAAGTTGTTGTTGTTGGTGGTGGTGGTGGTGGCGATGTATTTATTTGACGAAATGGTGATTTGCAGTTTTTTGTAAGTAAAAGTGGTAATAGGTCAGCACACATCAACAGCAAGAAAAAAAGTCAAACAAAGTGCATCAGAAAGGATTGAATGAGAAGAATGCAAAGTAGAAGCCCCAAACAGGTTTTATTTTTACTTTTCCGTTTGCTATGTTATAGAGAAGATGATGATGATGATGGAACGCTTTTGAGATGCGTGCCCAATGAAACGTAATAGCCGCTTATGTTTGCGTAGGCGAATCAAACGATGCGCTATTTATAGGCGAAGCATCAAACGAAAGGCGAACGTGCTATTTACACTCTAATCATCATTTAGAGAATACTATTTACTACGCTGTAATGTGTTTGCCCACTTCGTAAAAAAGATGAAAGAAAGCATTCATGGTTTCGGGGCAAAGAGAACCTTAAATCAGAAGAAGACGTTGACTGACCGACTGAGAATGTGAGAATGAGTAATGATTTTGTACCTTTATGATCTTTCTCGCCACCCTTCATGAATGCTTATTTATTTATGTAATATTGTGAAAAGAATTTACGAGTACTTTTTGAGGGCTGGATTGGTGACGCAAAGCGTGATTCAGAAAAGGAAGATGCACAGGAAACCGTGGAGGACATGAGGGAATATGGAATTCAGTTCGAGCGCTTCAGCGCATAAGTACTATTATATTTACTTGCTCAACAACACCATTCACTCACTTTAGAGTGATTACTTACAGGAAAGAAATGGGATTAGAGTCGAGTCGAGTCAAAAGGGCCAAATTCCTGTGGGATTTGCTTAACCTGCGGTGTCTGTGATTGGTGGAAGTGGTCATGTCATAAGTTAATTGTACATGCTGCATCTATTTTTAAGATGCATTATGCATTCCTCGAAGTCTGTACTTATCCCATGCAGCGAAAAATATTGAGCGCATGAATTTTACAGGCTTTACATAATTGACAAGTAGTAGTAGGTACGGAGAATAATGCATTTCTTAAGCTTGTCTGTTGTCTGACTTCCATTTCCCGAAAAAGCACTTCTTGTTTTTTGCGCATCCTTAGTTTAAGCCCCTAAAGAAGTAAATGGGACTCCATTATGAACTAATGACTCTATAGCATTGTTCTCGACATCACCACGATAATTTTCCAATATGTTTTGCGGTTTTGCGATTTTCATACATGCTGCATCTATTTTTAAGATGCATTATGCATTCCTCGAAGTCTGTACTTATCCCATGCAGCGAAAAATATTGAGCGCATAAATTTTACAGGCTTTACATAATTGACAAGTAGTAGTAGGTACGGAGAATAATGCATTTCTTAAGCTTGTCTGTTGTCTGAATTCCATTTCCCGAAAAAGCACTTCTTGTTTTTTGTGTATCCTTAGTTTAAGCCCCTAGAGAAGTAAATGGGACTCCATTATGAACTAATGACTCTATAGCATTGTTCTCGACATCACCACGATAATTTTCCAATATGTTTTGCGGTTTTGCGATTTTCAAACCATTAAAATTGAAACAAGCCTTTCCCATCATTCATGTGAATCCTCTATTGACTACTACTACTACTACTATGTAACTCAAGCAAACAGATTTTATCAATGCTGACACATTTTTTTAGCCATTTGTTCGAGGTAAACAAAAGAGCTAACACCCAAATCGTGATCACTTTACCTAATAAGTTGATGCTATGCGGCTTCCTCAACCTGACGTATCCGGCAATTTAGGCAGACCAACTTTAAGACTCCCGACCGACCTTTTTTAATATAGGTAGCTTCAAAGTGGGATTTTGTTTTTGGTACTTGCTAGTATTACATAAAAAAGACGCCTCGTGTCACGGAGGTCACAGACAATTTATGTGTAATATTCCACAGGAAAAGATCAATTACCAGATAATAATGGTNACTTGCTAGTATTACATAAAAAAGTCGCCTCGTGTCACGGAGGTCACAGACAATTTATGTGTAATATTCCACAGGAAAAGATCAATTACCAGATAATAATGGTAGGGGCTTAATGTAGAATCGATTATATTGGAATGTGAAGAACTATGTAAGAAAGGCGAACCATCAGTAAAGCAGATGCATCTACTGAGAAACATGTAGGTAATAGTTGAAACCGAAGTAAATTGCCTCAGTGTAAATACTTCTGATGCTATATTCATACGCTTTGGCCAGAGTCGCAGAAAAAATTATCAAGGCTATTAATTAAAAGTTAGTGATCTCTCATTTTCATCTTACCATCTAGTACGTATCTTTTCTGAGAGTCCCTGTTGCCTGTTGTCCCGTAATGTTTCATGTCATTAAATCCTAGTCATTACCAAGGTTTTGATTTCAAAGTTGTTTTGTGGAAATTGATAATGATATTGATACTACTGCTTTTTATTTAGTTGGACTTGGTTCTTTGCCGTTCATTGTTAGCGTTCTTTGATATTGCCAGATTGCAACCTCATCATGGTTTCCACCTTCCCACATGGCTTAAGGGAAATCTGGATGCAAATTTCAGATTCCTCAAGACATTATTACTTTGAGTTTAAAACCCACAGGTTCCAAACCTAGAGACTTGAATCTCACATAGGTAAGTCAATGTAATGCAATTTTTTAGTGGACAAAGCATATAAAATTAATTTCATTAAAAAGGATCTGCAAAATCGCCAGTCCTTTTGAAAAAAATTCTCAGAATAATAAATGTTCACAGAGTTCC
>JAHZNH010001262.1:0-19422 GCA_027744355.1 Tyrannoseira gladiata
ATTTTCGAGAGAATCCCATCTATAATCAATCATGGAGGTTTTAGGTAGTCATATCCATCCTTGGAAAATTGCGGTAGCTAACTTGCCATTCCCATGATGTAATAATCTCCTTTTAGGCACCGTTCCCAAATCAAAATCCCCTTTTGTCTCCCCGAGGAAGCGTCACAACCTGGGGTATGGGGAGGGAGCGAGGCAGTGAGTGAGATGGAATGTTACGTGCAAGCCAGAACCAGACCCAGAACAACACACCAAAGGCGAGTCCCCCCAGTGAAAAAACAAAATCTCTCTAGATAGTCGAGTTAAAGCCAGGTGGTGGAAGCCAGGGACTGGATTGGGCTGGTTTGGCTTGTGAATAGAATACGTGACTTTCACCGTGACACGGTTGCATTGCATCAATGAAATATGCGAGTGCAGGTAGGAAGGCGCCCTATAAATATTTTTCCCCGTCCTATTTATTGCTTTTTACAGGTGTTGGTGTTGGGCCGTAGTTGTGTGTGTCCCATGATAAAGTGGAATGAATGAACGGACGGAAAAGCTAGGGAGACCTTGGAATCAGCTTGGCTCTCGCCAGAACAAAAGGAGCATTACAGAGAGAAAAAAAAGTTTTTTTTTCAAGTGGGAGTTGAGTTGAGTTGGATAAGTATGTACATTCTTTTACCTTGGGAAAAGGTGAATCGGACGGGGAGATACTTAGGTATTGGCCAAGCCAGGTCTAAATACCAGGCACGGCACGACAACCCCCCTTTTTTTCTCTCTTCCACTAATCTGATGCAATATCTACCTTGGCTTTGGCTTTATCCGGCCGCTGAGTAAAAATGTCAGTTACAAATGGAAGAGGAAGCGCTATAGCTGCCGTAAGAGAGTTCACATGTAATGTTGATTAATGAACGGCTTTCCGGTTAAGTAAGGTAAAGTCACCGGCCAGAATGCTACTGTAATAGTGAGGCAAGGTTTATCACAGGGGAAAAATACTAAAAGCTAAAGTTTTTTTTCCGAAAGGAAGGAGAAATCAAAGCTGATATAAGCGCTTAATCGGAGTGGTAGTGAAATGTACCTTCATTTCATCTCATCAACAACTTCTCCTCGTCGCTCGCTCCCAACCAACCCATATTACTTTTCCTGTGTTTACTTAACCATCCTGCTGTGATTCAAGGAGAAAAGCGAATAAGTCAAGTTGGCGGAGAGGGAGAAAATTGTTTTGATTTTGGGAGAGAAAAAAAGAGAGAGCGAGAGGGGGAATGTTTGCCTTACTTTCAAGACGAAATTCTCCAAGAGGAAAAAACAAGTTCTTTCTTTGTTCTAAAAAATAGTAGACTCGTTTAATCGCTGTGGCTTTGAGATCACGATGATGATGATGATGATGATCATCATCATCATCAGGAACGAGCACAACTACTACAACTAACTATGTAAGTATGTATGTATGTCGGTCTTGTTTACACATTTGATGATGTCAGGCGAAGCAGCCGTGCTCTTTGGTAATGGATGGAGGTAAATCCTAAACGTAAACGGAACAACAGGCCTAACAAGAGTTCAGTTCAGATTACTTTTATACCACTGATCCTGCAATGGCATGACATGTCGTGGCATGGCGTGGTGTGGCAAGAGTAAGTTGTCCCACTTTTCGGGGAAAAAAACTTCCCGTTCGACAGATATAATTGGTCATTGAGGTGAACCGAAAAAACATAACCCCAAGGAAAAGTGCAGGAGGGTGTGGGTGAAATGGAAATCTGGGGTAGTAGTTTCGGTTTATTTTTTTCAAGGGTGATGATGTGATGAATGTACAGCTCGCCTTCTGGCCAATGATTTTTAAAAAGCAAAGACAAGTAAGTCTAGTTTCTTTCTGGTTCGTCAATCGATTCTTCAAGGCCATTTCTACTCTGGATCCATTCAAGCCCCCAGTCATTGCCACTTCTACTCCCTCCCAATAAAAAAAGTGGGGAAGGAGTGAGATAGACTCATGATTTTTTCCTGGCTCCGCGTAAAATATTTAAATTGGAATTGCACCAGTATCGATATCAATAACTAGTTGGAGTAGAAGTTTCCATCGATCGGAAATTCGAAAATTGGAATGGAAGGAGGGAAATGGCCCATAGGCCCATTCCTAAAGTTCACTTCAGAACCGAAATTGAGCAATTTTTTTCTGCAGGTAGGCACTCGGAAGCATAAACCCATTATATTTGCATGTACAGCAGCAAGTACTCCATTCAAAATTGGGAAGAAAATAGAGCAATAAAATAATTTCTCGAGCTGTCACATCCAGACACGTACTTAATGCCCTGGAAGTACCATCCGCCTTGAAAAGCGCTTAGAAAATTGCAAACTACATAGTAGTAGTAGTAGTGCATGCACGTGTCCATTATCTCGAAAAACAAGGGGAGAGGAGAAAATTGTCAAAATTACGCTACAAATCACAATTACATTATGCATCAGACTCAGATATGAAAATTGCTGAGGGGTGCCGGAGCAAACAAAGTGTGTTTTTAGGGATGATTATAATGTACACTGATAAGTATACTCGCTAATATATTTACTTAGCTTATTAATACCTGCTACTATACATACTAATGTATTCTTACTAATCAATGGAACAGTTTGAAATTGTCTTGTCATTGTAATTTCATCGTGATAACTGTCACTGGCTCTCCAGCTGGTGTAGCTCCTCCCACGCAAACAGCATTCATGTTAGAGTTCTATTTATAGCTCTATAACTGAATGAATTCGACTGAAATGAACATAAGGAATTTTTAAGCAAGGTAGACTTCCATGTGGAACGATGCTATTTGGATTTACTTACTGACTCCTATTCTGCATCGTCACATGATGTGTTTCAGATTTGTTTTTGCGTGTGAAATTCAGTTCCATCGAATATAAATCCTAAACTTCATTTTCTTTAATGCTTCTCATTTAGCTAAAAGAGTGGGTAAAGTTGGTAGTTACTCCGTGAGTTTAATAAAGTTGAGCGTGACACTATGAAAAAAAAGTCAGATCCAAAGTGAGAGGGAGTGAGTGAGTGAGTAGTAAACTTTAGCGGATGTGACCTGATGCTCTAGGTATAATATGAGCGTTCTCCTCTAAATAAAATATTACGTAAGCAAAATTTATCATTAGAGGGGGACAGCAGTAGGGAGTAAAAGTAAGCAACTGAAAGTAATTTTTTTCCTGGCAAAATGTTCCCAACTCTCTTTCTGAGGAAGACTGCACTTCTGACTTCATTCATAAGTTTCGTGATTGTGATTACGTCAAAGCATAAAATTTTCCGATTTTGGAGTTGGTTCTGGTAGTCTGTTGGCGAATGTGATTTGCATTTTTTACGTTCTTCCTCTCCGTCTCCGTCAACAAGAAACTTTTCGTGGAGATGAGAGTTGTTTGGAATTGCCATAATTTCGCTAAAATACAATCTGGAATTCCCAACAAGTTTAATCTATCCACGAGTTAAATGAGCGAGTGAGCGACTGAAGAGAAGGAGAGAGTGGGAGCGAGTAGCGAATGCTCACAGAAATTCAATCCAATTTCCGTCGGATTGTTAAGAATTAAAGGAAACTTTATTAGTGAGAAAAGGAGGAGGACGTGCCCTACAAAATATTTTATTGCAAAGATAAGCAACAAAAATATGTATGAGAAATGGGGGAAAGAGACTGACAATCAAAACTCCTTTACCCCGCGAATTCCCTTTCTTATTCGTCTCGGACATATGGCACGGAACTGGAACATTAGGTCCATAAAACCACTTGACTACCAATAACACCATTCTATTCATTCCTTCCAATATTTAACCCAATCTGGGTGAGTTATTTTTTTCGCATTCCGCACGAATGTCGAGGACTATTAAGGAGGGAAGAAAAATTACTTTAATGACGACACGGGAAAATAACTCGCCTTTTGGGGAGAATGCATCAAAGCCATAAAAAAGTGTGCCGGCCGACAACAATAGAATCAACATTTTCTTTTCTCCTATTTTCCTTCCCAAAAAAGGCTAAATCAGCAGCAGTTTAGAAAGCAGAAGAAGGAGAAAGTCCTGTTCGTCGGAGGATCGAAAAGAAGAGGTGAGGCTTTAACACCATTTCTTTTGAATATGATATGAAGAAAGTGCCCGAAAAACGATTTTTCTCCTGAATCAACAGATTCGAAAGTGGAAATTATGATGACTTCTGCTGGTTTCTGTTCACGAGGAAGGAACCTCAGCGTGCCAAGAAAATCTCGGCAAATAATCCATTTCCATAGGCGGGCAACGGGTGGTTGTGAGCAGTCTGGCTGGAGCAAATCATTTTATTAGACACATATTTTTTTCCTCTTCTCTAGGCATGATAAGGCAATGGTTCAGAAAAGTAGTGAGTAGTGGTAGTAAAATCATTTTTTTGCCTAGGAAAAAAAGGAGGCGCCAGCAAGAAAAAAATGTTTTATGACTCCTGAAACTGTTTGTATAGTTCATAATATCGTATAAGATTCCATTATAAAAAAACTTTGGTGTTGGATGAAACCAACCAAACACGTATAAAATATCAAACATTTGCTCAACAGCTTTTTCCTACGGAGTAGTAGCAGTAGTCCTGTGTCTTTAGACAAGGCTGAGGGATCCAAACCCAACCGAGGGAAAACGCATTTCGTGCTTGATGTATTATCCAGAAAAAAAAACTTTACCATGAAAAATCCACTTTCCTCATTGGATTTGCTAAATGCTAAGCGGATTTTTTTACTATACCCGTATGTATGCCATTAGGGAGGAAGGTAATTTTCGGGAGAGGGAAAAAATGCCATATTGTAGTTGCAAAGGATAGGGAATGAAAATCCAACCTAAGATAAAAAAAATGTTATTGATACGTGGGTAAATTGCAACTCTCCGCAATTCCACGAGAAGTTTGCTTCCGGTGAAATATCAGGGCCATCCTATATTTTTATCGAAGGAGGGGATCTAGCATAGATCGCCTGATGCAGCTAAGTGAGTTTAGTGGTGAGGAGCTACTAGTATCATCGTGTGTAATGGCATTATTTGATGTTATTAAAAGACAAGTGAATTTCCTAAAGTCACCCAAGAGTCTAAAGTGCTAGCTTTAACGATCACGCTAAAGAGATTCTTAACTACATTAAGGCACCATTTTTGTCTTTTCCTCTGCCCAGAAAAAAAGAGAGGAGAAACTCGTATGATATCGCATAAACTAACTACAACTACCTCCACCTCCCACGAAAAAAAACTTCCTCACTCACGAGAAGGCCGGGATCCAGATTCTGGAGGATCCAGCTCCAGCAGTCAAATTACTTTCATTTGTGAGAGATATGGCGATGTTGATGTTGAGTTTTTTGCTTGCTAAAGTAAAGCCCTTTTTAAAAATGAGTTTGCTCTTGCTCCCTTGTGCGAACGCATTATGAGCTCAGCTTGGATTTAGATCCGACACGAGGTATCTATGTATGTATATAGTTTGAGTTCGTTTTCCAGCATTTTTTAGCAAAATGGGGGAAAAGAAGACAAGAAAGGAAGGACCAAGTAAGCGGATAAACTTAGTTAGGGAATTATGTTTTAAAAGTGGTGTGTGTAATCGGGAGCCTACCTGTATTCCCATTTATTAAGTCATTTTACGGGCGATTGTGTTTCCCTCCTGATGGGATGATGTTGAACCACCACCAATGGCGTGTTCTCTCTGAACTAGATATTTTTAGCGGATACCACTTCCCCCCAATTTTTTTGACACTATTGACCAGAAAAACGAAGGAATGAGTTTATTAAGATTTTGGATGAATCCCCACTCACCTAGAGGGATGAGGTGTGATGTACGCCGATGAGTCTCTCGGCGCTAGTTTTCGTATCACTGCACAACACTCGGCGTGTTTGTTTGTGTGTGTAGTCCTTGAGGAAGAGGAAGATGAACTGGAACTGTTTTTTACTTGTCACTTTGTTTGATGTCTGAGGAATTCCTCCTTTTTATATTTTTCTGATATGACTTTCTTTTGATCACACAGACCCCAAAAGTAGGGGGACGGTCAGGCAATATGCACGTCGTCAATAGTAGCTTCACACTGAATATGATATGATCCATCTGATATCCCACAGGCGGGTCATGATTGTTTCCCAGAAGAAGATCCTCATCTCATTCTCCCCTTGGATATGAAACAGTTGTGTCAATTCCTTGACAAAACAATGACACTGACGGTGACAACTGGGAAAATGATCTGTCTGTCTGTAAACTTGATATGTAGTCACTTTTTTTCCTCGAAAGAAGAGAAAATAAAAAAATCGTTGTCTTTCTCCTTCGTTTTTTCCCTTCACATTTCAGCAGTGTTGTCTCCTCCAACTGGAGAAGTGCGAACCGAAAAAGAGAAGTAATAGATTAATGTTCTTTTTTCGCCCTGAGACAACGACGGTGGTGGTGACGGCTGCAGGTGTGGTTGGTAGGTGTGCGCTTCTCTCAAGCTCTTCTCCTCTCTCTCCGTTCGTGGAAAGTGTTGGAAAGTGACTGAGCTCCGAATCCACCATTCCATTTTTTTCTAGAAAAAAGGACAGGGGAAATGTGGGATAGAGAAAGGGAAGGGACTACTACTGGCAGTAGCAATCTTGATCTGCTCGTAAGTAAGTACGATGCGATAGTGGTGCTGTGGCTGTGGAATGGAATAGAAGGAAGAAAACGAAACTACGAAAGTAAGAGCATTTTCGCATTTTTCTTGTGGTTTGGCTTAGCTTTGCTAGAGCCACGTTACAAACACAAATAGCAATCGGGTAGTCCACCTCTCCACCCTGCTCGGCTTAAGAGACCGTCTTGGGTTTGGCTTTACCTGAGCCCGCGTTTCGATGAAAGCGCTTTGCATGTTACAGGAAGCATGTGCCCACTCTCGTAAAAATAGACTGTGATCGAGACTGATGCCAAAGTTGGAGTTGGAGCCTTTGGGTTTTCTCAGGTGTGGAAGAGCTTGTCTTGTCGTGTGACGCGTTTCATTTTTTCCCGGTAACGATGATGATGCGATACTGTATCGGGGATAAATAACTCTGTTGCACTTACTTCCTTAGGAAATACGTATTCATTCAGAATCAGAATACATGCGTATTTATTTTGACTAGCTGGAGTAGACACTGTATTTNTTTTTTTCCGGTAACGATGATGAT
The DNA here is from genome assembly GCA_027744355.1 of Tyrannoseira gladiata. Classification (NCBI taxonomy): domain Eukaryota; kingdom Metazoa; phylum Arthropoda; class Collembola; order Entomobryomorpha; family Entomobryidae; genus Tyrannoseira; species Tyrannoseira gladiata. The sequence goes on from JAHZNH010001262.1 coordinate 7,094, forward strand.
GATGCGATACTGTATCGGGGATAAATAACTCTGTTGCACTTACTTCCTTAGGAAATACGTATTCATTCAGAATCAGAATACATGCGTATTTATTTTGACTAGCTGGAGTAGACACTGTATTTTTTACTTTGCTGGACAAGGGGAGTAGATATAGACTGGCGAGTAGACAATGAAAGTCGTACTGTCTCGTCACCGCTTCCCTAATCTTGGTCTGGTTTTGCATGGATGTTTGCACAGAAAAAAAACCGATAGGGAAACTTTCCACATAGTAGGGGAAGTTTTTTTTGATGGACTTGCAAAATGGAAATTTTCTCTGGGCTGCATTACCATTCCACTCCCATTCCATTCTATCAGTGGAAAAATGATTCCTGATAAATATGCACCATGAAATGAAGTAGCAGCAGCAATTGCGGGAGCGTGAGTGGAGTGGAGTCGAGTGGGAGAGCTGAACTCGTATTTCTATTGAAGGATCTCCACCACGAAGGGAAAAAATGTTTTCTCTCGGAGGCATTGACAGAATGCACATTTGTTACTTTCAAATGTGTTTGTATCATTGCATGCACCATGAAATGGACTAGCAGCAGCAATTGCGGGAGCGTGAGTGGAGTGGAGTCGAGTGGGAGAGCTGAACTCGTATTTCTATTGAAGGATCTCCACTACGAAGGGAAAAAAATGTTTTCTCTCGGAGGCATTGACAGAATGCACATTTGTTACTTTCAAATGTGTTTGTATCATTGCCACTCAATTTCAAATGCATTATGCTTCCCCTTTCGTCTGCTAGATTCACGCTTTTATACTCCATCTCCTCCTCTTTAAATTCACATTTTTCCTTTGATAACTGGGAGAACATTAAAGGGCTCCTTTTTTGCGAAGAAATCATTCAATCACCAGCCAGAAAAAAAGGGCACTCACATTGAAAATTCTGGCTGGGCTCCATCAGATTCTACACTTGAGATGCTGATGCTGTACTCTCCTCCATTTTCATTTCAAGACTACTACCCCATGTCCATGTAAGTATTCAGCAGGAAGAAAACATTTCAATTTCAATTCAATGCCATTAGGAATTAAATTTTTGGAAAAAAATGTAGGCCACTCCATATCCATAGTCATGTTCATCGTCATCAGGGGCTAGCATCTTCCTCACGAACTTTTCACTTAACCTACGAGGGAATACCAGTTCTACTACGTGAGTTCCCCGCTCTGAGACTGAATTCGGAATTAAAAGTCATCATTATCATCCCAGTCAGCAGATGGACTGACGTATGTAATTAGTTGTCGTCGTTAGAGGAGCAACTCGGAAATTGTGTGAGAGGACTGAATATACTGTCGCCCTGGCCTGGCCTAAAGAACATTCAAAGAGAAGTTTAGTGATTGATACGTGACGCGAATCCAAAGTTCTTTGCCAATTCTTCACGACGAATTGGTTAAGTACCTGTGGCTCTCAAGGCGCCCCAATTTTTTCCTGCTAATTGCAACCCTCCTCCATTCTCCTCCTCCTTGAATTAACATGACATCAACATGGAATGCATGTCTGCTTGTCCTTCCTCCCTCATCTTGTGAAATGTTGATGTTTTGTTTCGTCCAAAAAGTTGAGAGGCTCAAGCACTGAGCACTACGTTTTCCATTTTCTTAAACTTTGCTCCACTTCCGCGCGTCCCCGGGGCGAAAACAAAAGTGAAAAGGATGAAAAATAGTTTAGCCCAGTTTTTTATCTCTCTGGATGTTTCGTCATTTCCTCTTGTTTTTTCCTTGTGATTTGTAGGCACACATCATCATCATCATTCAGGGGCCAGCGATAAATGCTAAAAACAACACTTTCTACTTCCACAAATGCTCATCTCACTCTTCAATGGGAATTCTTCAAACTCCTCCTCACGTTGGTTGGCATTGGCATGTTTCACAAGTCAAGTTTGTCCTTTGGAGCATTTTTTTCCTCTTTAGAAAAAAACACTCCCAGAACCAGGAAAAATGTTATACTGCACACGTGCACAAGTTAATTTGCAACTCTCCTGCTTCCTCTTTTCATTCTTCTTTTTTCCCTCCCTTCTGGCCCTTTTTTGCAGTTTGATCTTGTTTTTCAGTTTGTCTTTCAGTGAAGGAAGAAGATGTACGTCCCGGAATGCTGTACCGTACTGATACACAAAAAAACTGTACTATAGGTTGGTAAGTTGGTCTTCCTATCAATTCCAACAACTTTTTATTTATATTCAAGGGATCCCCTTCCTCTGGCTGGGGTTTGCTTGCCCACTTTATTTTAAAGGCAAACAGATCACCTCCTCAAACAGTTATAGTAGAGGGAGCCAAACTACTAGCGAGCGAGTGTTTTTTTTCCTTCTTCTTCCGCATATTTACAAGGGCTGGATCTAACTGGGAGAGAATTTTCCGAGTGATATATTGGGGAATACATGTCATGCTCTCAATCTAGTCAGGGAGAGATAAAACATCCGATAAAATGCAACCCTTGACTTGGTCTTCTTTCCCCTCAGACCCCTTTTCACCCAACGAGCGCCGTCCATTTTTCAAACGACCTGAGCAAAACCAAAGCCAGCTAGGCTGGCCTAGTAAGTTGCTAATGTTATATTACTCGAGTGGCACGAATGTCTACCCAAGCCAGATCTATCTATACTTACTTTCGTATCGCCCTTTTATTTTCTCGAGGTGCTCGGGTCATAAATCCTTGGAAGAAAAGGCCCATTCAAATTTCCCCTGATCAGATCACACTCGCTCTATAGTGTACCGAGAAAACGGAAATTTTTATCGGGTTAGGCATAATATCCGAAAGTGCGAAATAGGTTGTATGCGCAGCGTAAATGGTTTTCCTCTCAAATGTCAATTTTCACTTGTGCATGTCACCATCAGCGCACTTTACATGAATCATGGGAGTTTTTTATTAAGATATTTTTATGTAGCATCATCTGATTTGCGATATATTGTAAATATATAGCTACTTCACATGTGCACACATCTTCTAAGTTGGAAATAGGTTTCTTCTAGGTTTTCCTGGAGAACGTATCATTTTCTCGGTAATTTTTCTCCAGGAATTCATTGCTCCTGACACGAGAAAAAGGAACATAGGGATACTCACCCAACATCAGCGTTGCTTCTTTCTGAAGATGTGCTTTTTCTAAAAAAACGAAGCGTAAGTACTATTTGAACTTACCATTAGCTTAGTTTACATAATGGAATTTTTTAAGAAGCCGGGGAAAAATCCAACTAATTTTCAAATTTTGCGTCATTTCTCCACTGAAAATAAGGATTGTGGGAATGGGGAGCGAAGCTTAGCGTGAACGTGGCGTGGAGGTGTCAAGTGAAACTCTCCTCCACCCACGCACCAATAATAAAAATTGTCATTCATGTGAGGCGTAACTATAGTCCTGTCTTGGTGCTTCTATAACCCAGAGCGAGAAAATTACAGTCGTCTGAATTCTGCCAATTTTCCTTTTATTAGAGTCAAAACTAGGTGTACTGCCTTAATTGGAAATGTGGTGTTGTGCAAGCGGCTTAAATAAAATTGATTTGCAAACTCGTTAAGAACAAATGCAAATCGATAACCGTGCGAGGTCCTCACGTGCACCCGGGAAAATGAGCATGGATAACTTATTTATTCCCAGAAAAAAACTAGTATGACAAGCTCATTTCGGGTAAGCCAATCACAGTCCGGTTACAAAAAAAATCCAAGAAAAGAAGTTTATTTTGGATCTTGTTAAAGCACACAGAATCCCATCAATGCTAAATGGTGGAATGGATGCACGAAAACGGGGAAGGTGGAGAGGAACAAAAGAATGTTGAAATTTTCTTTCTGAGAGGCGTATAAATATCTTTATTTATTCTTGGAAAACTTTTCCCCTCATTATTATTAGTTTCCTTCTCCGACTGGAGAAAGTCAAGACACAATAATAATAATAACAAGAGAAAAGAAGAGGAGCTTTACTCTTTACCTCACTCCATTTACTGCATGACACAATAGGGATAGGAAGGGTGTGCTCCACGACTTGGGCAGAGCAAGGGCCCTTCCCATCATCTTTGTATTGTATCGTGAGTACCATGCCGTGAGTTGCTCCCTTTCCCGAAAAAAAACTATGCTCACAGCAAATATCTAAATGGACCATTTAAAAAAGCCTACTAGCACAGTCCTACTTCAATTAGCATGCGTAGAGAATGATGAACCATGTCGGAAAATTCGGGCACTAGAAGATCGATGCCGATTTCGAAATCAGTTCAAGTAAAATTGCATCCCGTGAGGTTGTGATTGGGTTGAAGTCGTGAAATCCGTGCCGTGTCCGTGAAATCATCAAGTTCATTAAGACTGGATTCTATTTTGAATCGTGCTGCTGGACAGACAGACAGACGGACAAATATTTACTACCCATTGAAGTATCTTTGTCTTTGATGACCCTACCCAACTATAAAACTTGATTCAATGGCCCGATTTCCAAAATGAAAGTTGTGTTGCGAGGTTAACTCAGTTTTATTTTCTTTTCCCCCAACTTCGCGGCTGTGAGTTGTAGTGAGAGAATGAGAAAATCGAAATTCCAAGGAAGAAGAAGATAAACTAGTGAAGTAAGCATAAATAGTAGGAATTTCTTCCAAGAATTCAAAGTTTGTTTTTTGTTCTGTAAATGAGCATAAACCAAAGCCTAGGTGAAAGTTGTTCTCGCTATTCAGGAGGGAAGAAGAAAGACCAGTTGAAAGTTGAGGACCCAAAGACCCAAACAATCCTACTGCTATGTGGAGGCGTTATCTACCTAGGAAATGAAATGCCGCTGATTTCTCACTAGCTTTTCTGCTCGGGCTTGACTTGACTAGGATGATGAAAGAGATGACGAAAATATATAGCTCTAGTGGTGTGGTGTGTAGCACTTGTTCTTGAGCAGAAAAGTTTTTAAAAAGATTTTTCTCTTTCTTGTGGTGCGGTGTTAGTCACTCTTTTATTTACTGGGGTGTAGGGTGTAGTAGTCTAGTAAGTCGGGATGCTGTTACCTCATACATTCCTCATAAATGATGGAGATGGCCACCGGTGTTGATGATGATGATGGCAGTGATGATGATGATGAAAGGAAACCACGAAAGTTAGGCTACTAATTGGACTCTTTTTTTCCTCTGAATTAAAAGGAATTTCCTATTTTAACTTTTTTTTCTGAAAGACGAGACACAAGAATGAACGTCTCCACTTTTTCGGGGAAAAGGGGAAGTGGAACTGTCTTATCTATCCGAACCAAGAGCCAGCACCGCACCTATTTATCTCTTGAGGTTGTCACCTCTCACCTAAAAAACAACCTCGTCTATGCTAATGTATTAGAATGCATGTGCTTCGAAATGTACACATGTGTGCGGAGGATAAACCTATAGTGAGCCATGCGGGGGAAAATGAAATTGCCCTCGTAAGTGTGTAGTAATAGTACTTATCTTTCTTCGCTCTCGAGGAAGAATTAGTGACAGAAAAGTTGGACCGGCATTAGGAATTAATGGAAGTAGGACACGTCATCAAATGAAATCCTCCCATACTTGGTTATGCACAAAGAAGGTATGAGATTGGAATTAGTACTCTGTCAACATTCCTATAATTATCTGTTGTAAGTTTGGCTGATAACACTTGGCTTGGGAAGCGTGACATCTCATTTTTCTAATTTGCTGTTAGAAATTGAAGAAACATATGGGGTGAGTAGGAAATGAGCGTAAGTTTAAAAAAAGGAAGTTTTAACTTCTAGATTGTTAATAGGCTGTCAATAAGTTAATACATACACAAATGTACAATCACTTGTATTCTTTTGTAAGATAGACTTTGTAACAAAGATATTATAGCTTTATCAGGAAAATTGAAAGGAAAAAAAAGTTGGATAATAAAATTGTTAGTTGAGTCAACGGTAGTGCATTATTTAAATTAATATTTACTTAACAACTAGATTCCCCTGTTGGAAGCAAAATTGTTACTAAATACTCGCAAAGTGGACAAAAACTAACGAATCCGTCTCTCAATTTTACCATGAGTGAGTACCTTAATCCAAATTCCAAATATAGATTACTCTGTTTAGTAGCTGATGTTATGTAAGGCGTACCTCAAATCTATGTTGTTCATATCCACGAAGTTTATAAAATTAAGGCTCGACATTTGTTCAACTTCAATACTAATTAATAAATGGATCCTGAAGTACCTGGCTTTAAACTTTTCATTAGGTGAATTTAACAAACAGAACATTTCTCAGAACCAAAACCAAGACAGGTTTTTAAACCAGTATTCGCAGCAACGAAATTGTTGCATTATTAGGAAACGTTCAGTTTGCAAAGAACATTTTGAGCATTAAAAGCGTGATATTCATAGCTATACGTTTCATTCAAGTCAAACACGTCTAAAGCATAGGTAGCATTTTAAATATGGGAGTCCTTCTATTCATCTTCAGAATTTCTCTTACGCTTACTTTCACCATCGTCTCTACAAATGCATTCGACCCTGTTTTGCTTCCTCAAACCGCTGTGGCTGATCTCGTATCAGTGCTGAACTCTTCACCTGAAAGCTACTTCCTATCCCTACACGCAGCCTCCTTTCTAAAGTGGCTTTTGGAGGACCAACTCGCCTCCTTGGGGTACCTTCAACTCACAATGCATTACTCTTTCCGAAATTACGACGAAATCTTCCCACCAGATCGCACCTTTCGGTATACTCGGCCATATCGAATCATTTTCGGCACCTATCACTCCAGCATCTTCCTCCCGATCGCTAGTAACTTTTACCATGATACAAACCAACCAACTACTGTCATAATTTTGATAGATTTTCGCCCTCAATATGAAATCAATTACATACCGCTTTTTCGTCCACGGTTTACAAATATTCCCGCCATCAAGATTCTCCTCCAAATTCAAGGCCAGGGTCTAGTCTACTCGTTGGTGTGCAACGATTACTGCGATCAAAACGACCACATGACTTTACCCTGGACGAAGGACAGGATCAGATCGATCGTCACAAATCCAGTTGCTACACACCGACGCCTTTTCCGAAACGCTAATCAAAGAAATATGGAAGTTCTGCACATTGAACCCAGACATATCTACCACAACAACTATTTTGAGGTGTACGCCAACGACCGATACGCCTGCGAACGATTACTCCTGCGGTCTAAAGAGATGGCCAGTTGCAATACGTTTCTCATGTCCATCATTTACCTGGCGCGAGTTCACAACATCTCATTCACCATATTGTCCCACTGGATTGACGCGGAGCGGGAGTCGTTCAGCTTAACGTTGAATGGTCAGGGATTAGTAGTGTTCGCTACGAAAGTTGAATTGTCAAACGGTAATAAGATTAATCTTCCGGGTACAAACACACACTACTCCAAATCAACGTATAACTTGCTGTTCTTCTGTGACAACTTCGAGGAAGCTAAGGTCTTTCTAGGTGCTGATCTGTGGATCAGTGCCTTCGCCCTCGATTCGTGGGCACTTATTGCAGCGTTCATTCCTCTGTTTGTGATCACCCTCGCAAGGTTAAATTACCATCAGGTGAAAACCCACCCTGTGGTTCAGGAGTCCCTCCGAGTTTTTGAAATCCTCACTGGGCAGTTCCCATCCCGCGTGGGAAGGACTGAAGGCCTTTATCTTGGGATCGCAGTTGTGGCGATGCTGGTTGTAAACTTGTATGAAAATTCTATCACTAGCATTCTAACCATAAAAAAGCCCATGCCGACCTACGACAAAATCTCTGATATCATGGATGACGGCTATAGGATAGCATGGTTTCCGGATGGGAGTTCGGTTGATCCTAAATTCTCTTTTGGGGAGGCTTTAGCTCTAAAGGTTCCAAATTTGGAATTTTCCGAAGTTTTCATATTACTGAATACGAGTGAAACGTCTGATGATCCAAAAATTGAATACGAGGCTTTAAGAAGGCGCTACATGATCTTAATTGGTTCCATGAACAGAGACTTCTCTACCGCTACTAATATAAAGTTTACCAATTTGGACCAGAACCAAACATGGCACTGCAGATACGTGAACGAGCCTCTGACTGAAGATTTTGTACACTGGTCAATATATGCTATTAACCAAGCTTGGTTGAAGGAGACGATTGAAAGGATCCATCAGTCTGGGCTGCGTGACAAGGTCGACGACTGGGCGGCATGGGCGTGGAATCTTAACATGAGGATTCTTGATATCGCAGAAGAGAAAATAAACAAGCCTATTGTGGAGCTGGATATTATTGAACTGGGAAAGCTGCAGGCACCTCTTGTTTCTTCACTCCTGGGAATAGCTCTGAGCGTGATTTGCTTTTGTTTCGAAATTATTGCCTTCAATAATCATTATCACCAAACAACACCAGCCTGGGAACTGATGTGGAAAATATCATATGCGATACGAAGCTTTGTAAATAGCTGTAAAACCAAATTAATTAATTTGGGAAGTGTGGTAAACTCGGTTTTCAGTTTTTGAAAATCAAATTTAGCTCAAATAATTGAGTTTGTAAAATATCGCTAGCTAGCAGTTGCTGTAATGCAAAAACCATGTAAGATCTACAAATTCCGCGCCATAATGAATCTGTTTCTGAATATTCTTGCACACAAATACAATACTAGTTGTTGTGATTTTTAAAAAAAGAATTTCAGTCATTACTGTAAAGCATGTTCCATTCATTGTCCCTTTATTATGCACTGCGAAGCTCTCATTATCTCTCTTGACATTCGACATTTATCATTCTTCCCTTGTCTAAGAAAAGAACTCGGTAAAACCATCTCCAAAGAGAGGCAAAACGCATATTTTCACCCTCTCAAAGGACTCCTTGGAAGGAGCATTCGGTGTACGCAGCCAGAGCGTCTACTTATTTCATTAGGTCTCCATTATCTATTTTAAGCAGGCTGAGCACGAGCCATCCCTTTCTCTAAAATACTTCCTTTTTTTCCTCGGTGAATAATTCAAAATAGAAGGAGCAAAATTCAGACGTACCCTTTGCGTCAAGGAGGAAAATTCAAAAGATTTTCTGTTGGTTCTCACTGATTCTCATTCAATACACACAATCGGAGTGGAGTGTGAATTGAAAGTAGTGGATGTAGAAAAAAAGTGGTCGTCTGTGTAGATTGAATACGTAGTAAAGTTATTTTCGGAGATGCGTTGCGTATGCATGCAGTAATTTTTGAGAAATTGGGAGGTTGAGTGAATGAATGAGTGAGTGTGTGAATGTAACAAGACCAAGTTTGGAGGAGAAAGCGAGGCAAGCGCTAATAATGAATTAGCCTTCGGAGAGTGAAAGTGTTTTCTCAATCTCAGTCTCGCTTCCTCCGTCGGCTTTTATGGAGTCTAGTCGGCATCCCTTTTCTATTCTCCGTTTGGTAATTAGGAGATACTCCATGGGAAAAAATGCATTAAAATGCCTTTCCTGGTTTTTGCACCGCTATTCTTTTCGAAGAATGGGTGAGAATCCTATGTTATCCCATCACCATCATCATCCGACTCATTTTTTTGCTGGCGTATTGCTTTCATACTCCTTTAGAACTTCTTCCTTCCATTCATACGCTCCTTCATTCTTCGAGGAATAATAGAAGATAAAAATAAAGGAAACTGGAGAAGGTCATATGAACTGCTTCATTTGAATATGGAGGAGAAGAAAATGAGATAGGGAGAAGAGAAATCACTCGAAAATCAAATTACACTTTAATTCCATCCTTTCAAAACGAAGGTCGGGGTGAGGAGGATATGTGGGGAGCAGCATTGCAACAAAAATTATTGTTATTGCTCCTTCCCAGCCAGTTTGCACATATGCTGTGATTTAGAAAAAAATGGCACAGTTCTTTATGCAAATTAGCATTCACGAAAATCCTGCCAGAAGGTTATATGCACTAATAGTGAAATGGAATGAAATGGAAATGGAATGAATGAACTTCCCCGAAAAAAAAACTTATGTTTTAATAAGATGACAACGAAGTAAAGAGATGGTTTCCATCTCCATCTCTGCAACTCGGTGGGGGTAGATAAGATGAAACAGGAAAACAGCTAGAAAATTACTGACAGTAATGATGGCAGAACATTGCAAAGTTCCTTTAAAAAGAGGACACTGACTGACAATGAGAGGATTCAAGTACAAACGCGATGGATGGTGATGGTGGTGAAGAAGAGTGGGAGTTGGATGAAGTGGGGCATGAAGTGCACTTGAGAAAAAAAAGATGCTCTGCAAAAAAGTATAACACTGACTATGTAGGTTCCCTTTCCTTCACGAAGTTAAAAGCTTTTTTTCGAGTAACAATACCAGGCTGAGTGAATTTATAGAGGGAGCATCATGTAATTTCGGGCTTTTGTTCGCCTCCCATTGTTTGTGAGTGAGTGGGTATGATGAGGATCTAGTTGAGTTGTTTTTTTGTATGAAGTTATATAAGAAAATGATGATGATGTGATGTGATGTGTGTCAGTGTGAACTGACGATATTAAATTGAGAAGAAACAATGATGACGGAATCCCCGTGGCGTAGTATCTCAATGAATAGGAGTGAAGGTGTTTCCAGGATTTCCTAACTTTCTTCCAACTTTCTTTCAATATGATCATGATCTGATGATGATGATGATGATGATGATGATATGGATACTCTTACTCGGTATGAAGAAGTAGGAACAGCATCAGTGCTATTACATTACCCTGGCAGACAAACTGCTGGGCCGTTGATGAAAAGTGAAGTGATGTGTGGAGAAGGAGAAAATCTTGTTTCGAGTAATTGCCTATGAAGTGAGGGAAATGGGGGAGAGATGAAAAGTGGCATTTGATACGATACGATGGATGAAAACGATCTAATCCTGAAGTTTGCATAATATCATTTCTACTTGATACACTATATAGCTCACTTCCGCAGCAGGGGTGTTAACTTGAGAAGACAAGGAAATGATATCGAATTCCTCCAAGTTCCAAGAGGATTGAGGAATCAATTTTGACAAGTGGGTAATATACATATTTATATTGGGTATTGTTTTGAGCTTAGAGTATGCTTTCGGAAAAGTGACATGCTTGCAGTTGTGACTGCATTCATTCAGAATACTTAAGATAATGCCACTAAAAGTGATGATTTTAACGATTTTCTTGGTTGTTCTTTAGCAAAAATGCAAAATTAACCCACAACGTATCGTCATAAGTGGCCTTCATTTACCAGCATTTCATAATAATCACGATCATTTCTATATTCATATTTAATTGACCCTTAAACACTACGCCGAAATCTGAAGCTGGATTGGTATTGGTAATCTTACAATTTCATCACAAGTCATCATTTTCTCTAGTCGTGTTTCACTAGTCCATCCTTTCCTTCTCAATAGAAGTTGTACAGTCAAGTTTTACATCAAGGACCATCGTTCGCCCATGTCCCAACGGCATTTTTACAGTTTGATTTTTACGGCTACACATTTATTGCTCGCCATATTGCTACAAACGCATTTTTTATAAAAAGCCTATAAACTTTCTATAAAAATATCAAGTTTCTTCCTTCTAAGGTACATCTTCTACCGAAATTCTTTTCGATGGAGAGGATGTCTTAAGTCTGAGGCTGATTCTGACTCTGATTTGATTATCAATTTAATCTCTCAAAATAATACAAGGAATGGGACGTGGGCGTCCCTGAACCTTCCTCGTTCTCTCACCCTTTCCCCAGTCCAAACCTCCATCCAACCTATCCGATAAACTTCACCTCTTCGTACGTGTTTCACTTTTCCCCTGTGAGTGAGAAGTGACTTTTCCCATTGAGGAGGAATGAAGGAAAGTGTATTTAAAGGAGAAAATACAAAAAAAATGTCTGAAAGGTTGCTCTGCTCTGAAAGCTGGGGAAAATAACGAAAGCAACGCACGTCTCTGCAATCACAAAGGAATTGTAATTTCATTTCTAGATTTTTTCCCATTATCCGTAGAGCACATGTTTTAAAGAAAAAAGGAGATGAAATGAAATTGGGTTTGCTGCACTGCGTGAAAATTATCATCGTAATTGCAAAACTCCCTTCCTTGAGGATGTGGCACAGCTATGGAGGTATGAACTACAAACGAAACGAAGTTAAACACACCTACCTACTAAAAATATATTTTTTTCCCTCGTAATGATGTGATTACGATAAAATAACTCTATGATTCGATAGGAGGACTCAAGCCCATATAATTTCCCTTTCATGTCCCAAAATAGATTCTGTGACTGCAATGCTTTCAGAATAAGATGAGCTATTTTTCGCCCTAAAAATCCAAAATTACCACAAGGCACAATAACATCACGTCCCCTCTATGAAGCCATTTCGATGCAAATGAGGTTTTTGAAATATTGTTTTCCGGAGTGAAATCAGGAAAGGCATTTCCCTCTCCTAGGGTTGAGGATGAGAACGCTT
>JAHZNH010001263.1:0-11007 GCA_027744355.1 Tyrannoseira gladiata
CTCACGGCTCGGGTGACGTGCTGTGGCGTGACATGCAGAAGACCCAAATGAAATTATAGAGCCAATTTGAAGGAATTCTTAATTTTGAATGGATTAATTACGAATACTCACTACATATCATCAGCAGCGAACAAGTCTATTCTGATCTGTGTCATTCAATAATAAATAATACAATGATCCTTATAATCTTAAACGAGAAATTAAATCTCAATCAAGAAATTGTTCAAAATTGCTGATATCTCGACCGACTGGTGAAAGCACTCGTAAGGAATGGAGAACAGAAAATCCTAGAAGAGGTGTTGTGTTGCTCCTTATCTTGTTGTTTGCATCACCTTGAGCTTTCAGATACCATGTCCATGACTCTATCTTCCACCCGAGCTGACCGGATGCAATGAATTGTCTCGTCTTAATTTAATATCCGCGGAAAACATTACGGGCCGCTCACAATGGCCATTAATTTCACCGAAAAGAATCGCTTCCCTGAGCCTCTTCATTATTTCAATTTTTATTTCATATCTATGCGCGTTCAGTGCACATACATACGTAAGCAAATAAATTTTCCCTTTGTGCAGTCCTTCTTTCCTCCAGAGGCGGAGTATTTACTCGCTGCATTTCTCTGCAATATCTCCCCTTCTTTTTTTCAGATTAATTCTTCGGTCATCAAATTACTGATCCCCTGGCGAGATAAGGCGGAAGGGAAATAAATACTCATGTTTTAAAAATAAATACTTTTATGCGATGTGAAATGTGTTTCAAATTTCGAATTAAATTTCATTTCATAATTACTACCCTCTTTAATGTGTGCGCTTGAACTTCAATAATAATTGCTCTCCTTTATATTGCACCACAATTTGACTCGTCTTGACTTGACCAATTTCGCCGAGCTGAGCGTGTCGAGCAAGAAGAAATCCAAAACTGCTGACTGTTGCGGCAAGTGTGTAGCTTCAGAGGGAATGTGATTTTTTAAAATTTTCTTATTTATTATTTTCGAGTTTGCATGAGCAAAACAAATGTAATGTAGATCTGGGCGAGATAAGCGCGAATAAAAAGGAGGAGAATGGTGACTGTGTTTTCAGCATCAGCAGCAACTTTTTTTCCAAGGGTGATTTAAGAGTGCATGTAATGGGAGAACCTACACACTAATAATCATCATAACAATAACAATAATAACTCTAGTCTCATCCCAACATCATCTCTCTTGTTTATAGTAGTCGCAGTAGTAGTAGTTCTGTATCTGTAGTAGTGGATTCGTTGGCGGAGAAATGATGATCATGATGATGATGATGATATGTAGTAGTGGTGTAGCTCACCGAGAAAAAAAGATTCATTTTCGACTTTTTTTTCTTTGCTTTTCAAAAACAAGTTCTTAAATGCATTTGCTTTTGTATAATCTAATTAAGTCATGTACGCTCAAATAATATTTTTTCCCTGGGATTGCATTACGCTCCCCGCAATAAATAAAAGTGAGTCAGTTTTTCTAACCCTCCAAATAATAATCACAATCAGGGGAGAAAAAAAATATTTTAATGTGGGTATTGCTCATCACCATCCATCCATCCTAAATATCCAATTCTATTCCTTTCGGTGGAGTACTTAGGTCTTGTCTTCAGGAATTTGCAGGGATTTAAGCGGGTCGGTATAGTTACTGGGTAAATAATAATTATTGGAATTACCCTACCCTATATACTTTTCAACGGGTGATAATGCGTCATGCCGGGCCTTCGGAAAAACCCGGGGTTTTTCTTAGCGTGCCACACCTGCACTGTATATTTTACAACTTCTTGTTGCTTCTCATCACTGCACTGCTTCGAGATGCCATCACCATTGTAAATTGTGACTTGCTATATGCAATGATGTGGAATTGGCAATTACGATTACTTTTATGTTGTGTTATGATCATTATGCACGTTAGCATTATTACTTTTTAAACCCCGCTTTGAGATGCCATCACCATTGTAAATTGTGACTTGCTATATGCAATGATGTGGAATTGGCAATTACGATTACTTTTATGTTGTGTTATGATCATTATGCACGTTAGCATTATTACTTTTTAACAATGCGTAAGCCGTAAAAACGTCTCATAAACTAGGGCCACGGCCGAGTAATTCGAAGAGGAAAACATTGTTTTTGAAATTCTTCGCCATGAGAAATGAGAACCAATACTAGTGGATCGAGACGAGACGGAGATTGGAAATTATTGTGAAAGTCGACAGTCAATGTTACTTATTAGAGGCTGACAAAAAAAACTCATGATAAGAGTTCAAAGGAAACAAAAGACCGAAATCTTGATACAGTCCCATTCATACTGATTACATCCGCATTCATTAAGGCTTCTGAATTGAGATGCAAGTGGAAGTAGAAGAATTGGCTTTGGTTATCTGCTTAAGTGAGTTTACTCTTCGGATGGGAATTTGAATTCGAAGGCCCAGCATGGTCTTTTTCCTGTGCTGGAGGATTTAATGAGTGGATTTTAAATGAGATTTCGGGTGGTCAGCATGTTTCTTGTCTAGATGTGCCCCAGACACATTTTTTTTCAGAATTTCCACTTGAATAACAGAAGCCCACATACCTGAAGAACTGAAGATCTCCTTGGAATGTGGGAGACCATAAGCTCCATGTCGTGAGAACCTGCAATAAAAAAAAGCATAGGATGTGTGTTCTATGTCTTTGTCCTTTTGTAAATTCATGTCTTCAAGGGAAATGGTCTAGAATACGTAATTGCTTTCTCTTCATTTGAAATATCTAGAGAAAAAATATGTCAGTTGGCGGGGGATTTGTGACTGTGCTGCAAAATAGAGTCATAAAAAATGTAATTGTAACTGTTTGTGCACTGAAAAATCCTTTTTCTTAGGATTTTTGAGAGTCAAGTGATAAGAAATTGGTTGGGCTGCATGGTAAGTAATTATCTAGGGAAAATTTACACCTCTGTCTAGAAATTGTTGCATTGCATCAGATTCAGATTGACCAATACAAAGTGATATGGCAAACACAGAGGAAACAAAAAAGGTACCTATGCACTGACGAAGTAAGGAGTAATCATATGTAGTCGAGTGTTTTTTCGAGGAAGGAACAAAAACAACAACCTACCTTTTCCCTAATTTACTGTTTGCTCATCTCATTTATGCAGTATCAGGAACCCTCTTGAAGATTTCTCTGCCTCCTTAATTGCCCAAAAACAAAATATTTTTCTGACAATTTTATGATACGCTTGTGCCATTTTTCACCCGACTAGACCACAAAAAGAGAAAAACAATTAGCATTCCACCAACATCAGATTGCAGATATCCAACTCACCAAGGAACTCTATGCTGAAGTATAATCTTTTCTCATGAAAATTTGCGAAAAAAATGAAATTATTAGAGTTTTCTGTTTTTCTTTCGTCTGGCTAGTGGTACCTGAACCACCAATACAATAGAAATTCTATTTATCCGACGAGGGTGAGTACTTAAATATGCCCCAGAATCTAGGTCAGGTCATGGCGTCGACACCGCCGTAGTCTCTTTTCCTTCCGTCTGGTCATCACAACCATCTCCCCTTCAGTGGTTTCTCTGCTCCAACCCATGGAAAAATTTTGAATTACTCATCCGTCCCATCCATTCCGAGAAGAATTCTGAGAGGAAGAAAGCCTCGCGAAAAAATATCATCATCATCTCGTGACTCATGTCATGTCACAAGGATCTGAGGACAGGAGAAGCAAACAAGCCAACAATATGTTTCCCCACTCCCCACGACGAACAATGAGAGAAACACATTGAATTTTCAACAAAAGTCTCTGTTCTCCGAGTCCCTCGGATGAATTTGCCATCGCCATAAAGGAAGATAAATTGCTGGTTGGTCGAAGCATCATCATCATCAGTACTCTGGCTAGCGAGCGGCTCATTCATTCATGAATTAAAAAATTCTTAAAATAATTCCTCCAATAAATTACGAGCACAGTAGTGAGTGGTGAGCATGAATGCATGTATGCATGCAATTATGATTATATTATTCGAACATGGCATGGCATCATGCAATCCCTCAAAATAATGCATGCACATTCCATCTCATTCCACACAAAAAAGGAGTCGAGTCAAGTGAACAGAGTCAAGTCGATCATTTCATTACACTGTAGCAACGCCACCATCACCATTCGCCATCCACTTTACGATTCTAATCTGCGGGAGGAATAACAATAAAAAGAGAACAATATCTCGAGTGAAGAATGAGACTCGCTTACATTATATGTAAATCCTGCGTGGACCAAAATGTATTACATACATAGATATTTTTTCCCTTCTCAAAAGAAAATCTCTCAAAGACAAGTCCATAAATTGCACGTTGGTCCGCAATGCATCATCCTCGTCCGTCCGTCGGTGGAGGAAAAAAAACGGCAGCCGAAAATAAAAGAAAGAAGAAGAAGAAGCTCTGAAAAATAGTACATGATCATAATCATGCATGTATAGATATTCATATTGTTAATGGTCGTCAAATAATGATCTACTCCTTTTTGTTATCGGTCTCCTCACTCCTTCACCGTGCACCAGAATAAGTAAGCACTCCCAAGACAATGTGTAATATAGCATGTATGATTATCGTCATCATGTTGTTGTTGGTGGTGTGGTGGTGCTTTCCCAAAAAAATATAAGATGGTGGTGTGGTGGTGATCAATGCACTGCAATAATAAATGCAAGCCAAAGCCAAGCCAGGGGACGTAAAAATAATTACTGGGGACCTATAAAGAGATATTCGCGAAGTGAATGTTAATGGTTTCATTACGGGATTAATAATGCTCACGATGAAATCTTGTGTGTTGTGTGTCGGCATTTTTTTCCGCAGGAGGCTAAAATCTTTTTATTGCCCTAGCCCAGCCGAAGCCAAACTCAGTCAGAGGAGGAGAGTTTTTTGTGTGTGTGTGACGAAAAATACATCCATCCAAGCCGAAGGGAAAGGAGTAGTAGTGGTAGTGGTGGTGGTAGTAAGTAATCACAATCGCAATGCAATCAAATCACGAGGGCATTTCCATTTAATTCCCATAATCTCTCTTGATTATCATCGTATCATAATCATCATGAGGATAAAGTACTAAACTAATGTACTTACTTTTCCCCCCAGAGATTAAGCGAGCTTCTTCTCCGCATTTGTCGCTTCTCTTTTTCTTCTCATCGTCGTATTCAAATTAGTCTCCGTAGTCGTACATCTTAGTCGTTGGATCATTATTATGGCTCCCCATTCTTTCTCTTTACGTGGTCGATGAGATGGGATGCGATGCAGAAGCAATTTTTTTCCCAGAGATAAGCCTCAGCTACCAGACGAGACGAGAGCGATCTTCCATTGTGAGGAAAAAGGCCGAGTCAGAAGCCACAGCCATAAATACACTGATTTCATTAAGTGGTATATCACGATTACGAAGAAGGCGTCACGTGAACAAAATTCTAAAATGAGTTGTGGCCCAGACTCCACACATCTATCCCAGGGAAGAGTGAGGCGCAGCCGCAGCCAATCGCGACGAGCATGATAAAAAAACGGCGAGCTCGAGTTCCCTACGACGCGACGCCTCCTCTGGGGTGAAGTGAGAAATTCTCTCTCTCTCTCTCTCTCTCTTTCCTTTCGTAAGATGATTGCTACCATTTTCGCACGCAATCTCTCCGTCGCACGGCATATCATTTGCATGTCATCATCGTAGTCTGAGGAGGATGTAATGTGGCCATTTACTGGCTGCTTATTCTTCGTGACGGCAAATAGGAGCGCTTTACAGCACTACCTGATTTTTTCACAGAACGTTTGTTCTGCTGCGTAAAGAAGAGTAAGAATCATCACGGAATTGAAGCATCCATTTTTTTCGTGCGAAACGGCAATCCACCTTTTCCCTGAAATGTTTACAAATTTCCCTCTGCATTTTCACCAGAATTACCATTCGCTCATCCCACTAACAAGGAAGGGGCTGAGTTTCTGTGGTAGGATTCCTTGTCATTGATCCTGCTCCTACCGATGATACCAAATACCATAAAAACAACTGAAAAGAAAACAGTTTGCATTTCATCCTCCGGAATATTCCGACTTCCCAGAGTTTTCAAACGTGAACCCATCCTTTGATTCGAATTTTGAGGAAGTGGCGAATAAACTGAGATTTGCTGCAATTGCGATCATAAAACTACCGAATAAAATGGAAGCTTTTCAAAAGTGAAATAAATGATTTTGCAACGACAGGAATTCCTATTACAAAACTGGGCATCTCCCAGAGGACAAGTGATTGAAGCGGGAGACCATACCATCATAAAAGCCAAAGCAGTTTTAGAGAATAGGATTGGATTTTCTCATAATTTGAATTCTTCTTCTAAAAAACTTCCAAATATTTTTTTGAGGAGGAGAACCTCCTCAGAGGAGCCTCGGAAGTTAATTCACACCCTACTGCTTTAATAGATAGTTAAGCGTTTAATCTGAGCGTTTATCCCTCCTTTTGACTTTTGCCGACGATGATGTCTGCCACGGTAGTCCTGATCCCGTGGATTTCAGGAAAAAAAATTAAATGGGAAAAGCGAGAATCCTCAGCCTGAGACTCGACTTGATTGCCAACCAACCAACAACCATCTGACGAATCTGACGTCCTATTCGTTTCACTTTGACGAGCTATGATGTTTTAAAGAGTGATTCGATCATGATTTAAATGACTTTTCCTGAATAAAAAATCCCTTTGATGGCGCGTTTTATACGATGCCATGCCACGCCACAACACGATGCAATACGCTGCGTATTTGGTACGATCTTGCGGTGCTTCATTTGCCATCATTCACTGGTGATAGTCAGTCTGCCACTAGGATTTTCGGACTAAGGACTTGTGGTGCGATTCGCGAAGGAGTCATAATCTTGACAGCGAGGCGAGGATAAAATGAATTTTAATTTTCAGCATTCTGCGGAGAAAGAAGCTTTTGAGGGGAAAATAAAATATTTTTTAAATGGCTTCTCTCTCAGCTACCTACTCGATTTGATATTGCTTTAACTGACTCAGTCACTCACTGGGTGAGTGAGCCGAGTCAATTGTTTTTTCTGGGGTCTTTCTCTCCCGACTTGATGTGATGGACGCTTGTTTATTATCGCCGTTTTTATTATTCATGATATGATATCCCTCGAAAAAAATAATGTCTTTCCTCTCATGTTATTAGTTATTGCTTCACTTAAACTGTTTTTTCATCCCTTTTCAGCAGCCAATAAAATAAGTGAGTGGATAGGGTTTGCGGATGGCCTTCGTTTTGAATTTCATTTTCTTAATAGGAATGAGTATACTTACTTCAGTATTTTTGTAGAAATATAAGGATGATGATGGAAATATTGTCATTTGCATAGCATTGTGGCTTTGTAGTACACATGATCGGTCGCGGCTGTGGTCCTTAGAATTTTTTAATGATTTTTTAGCATTTGGATTCGAAATTGATGGAAAAAAGTTTAAAGAGCAGGAACAAACAAGAAGGTACTTACTTAAGAATTGTTTTTTCTCCTTGTTTTTCGCAGATGTTAATGTTGCAAACGCAATACTTGTAGGTGCTGAACAAAATATGCTGCATTTTTAATGTCTATCGAAAAAAAAACGCAATACGTTTAGGTGCTGAACAAAATATGCTGCATTTTTAATGTCTATCGAAAAAAATGGTCGTAAAATGGGCTCATAAATAAAGGCAATATTTTATTATGCATCTCATCCTCATCATTGTAATATGATCGCTGAAGAAGTATGTCCTATAGAAGCACGTTGTACTTATGCATACAGCAGATTACTCAAAGGTAAAAGCTTCTTAGGTATGTTCTCATCTCATGACGAATAAAAAAGTAAGAATGTTTTCACAATTATTTATTTTTTGCGATACATTCATAAATTCAAACCAATTTTCCCAATGCCAGCCAACAGAGCCAATTTGCAAACTATACCTCCAACTCAATCCAAATTCACGCCACTTGTAGCACCTCTTAAAAAAATTCTTATTTTGACCATGATGGCGATTTTGGCCAAGACCGGAGTATTTCGAAAGCTGGTAAATGACATCGTACTTTCTTTCTCGAATAGCGACTTGGAGAGATATTTCTTGAATTTTCCTCTAAAAACCGACTCATGTTCCAAATTTGACCTTCATTCAAGAAGATTCAAGTGCGATGTTCACAAGATCATAGGGTATAAGAAAACATATTTTAGTAATCGCTCAGTTTAAGAAAGGTTCTCCATCTTCCATCTTTTGTTTCAGATTGCCCCGTGAACGACTTCCTTTCACTCCCCTAAATTGAGAAAGGGCAAATTCTAGACAAAAGTTGATGGCATTTACCTTCTATTTAATGCATATTCCCCGGATACCTTAGCCACTCTTGAATTTTTTTAGCTTACGTAACGGATGTGTTAGACTGCTCTCGTTACCAACTATCCAACCAGTTCTCCGTATGAACAAGTAGGCATCTTAGCCATTACAACCCCACGCATGACCCCCTTCTCGTTTCGGGGGCGGATTTTTAGCAATATCAAATTGTCATCGTATAAATCGCACGAATTTATGTCATATCTCGAGCAACCCCTCTTCCCGTAAGAGGTATAAGTACATATCTACTTCCACTAGGTTTTTTCTGCTCCCCAGTAAATATTACAATTGAGATGGACATCACCAATAAATTCTCGTCCTTTTATTGAGATACTATCCATTAAAACTGTGGCTTTTATGCCCCACAATATTTTTCTACATCATCTTGTTATGGCAGCGTGTCATTGTGGCAGCGTGTCATTGTGGCAGCGTGTCAGTGTGGCAGGGTGGCTTGTCATTTGTTAACATTGGTGGCAGCGGGTTCTGAAGTAGAAGCGTGGCATCGATAATCCCTGGACCTTACTCCAACCTTGTCATCGAATAAATCGCACGAATTTATGTCATATCTCGAGCAACCCCTCTTCCCCTTAGAAGTATAAGTACATATCTACTTCCACTAGGTTTTTTCTGCCCCCAGTAAATATTACAATTGAGATGGACATCACCAATAAATTCTCCTCCTTTTATTGAGATACTATCCATTAAAACTGTGGCTTTTATGCCCCACAATATTTTTCTACATCATCTTGCTCTTGCATCATCAACTCGGCTATATTTCCTCTCCTGCTTGGGATCTAAGTCTTGTATTGGATTGAAGATGTTGATCTCTGTTCTCCCGGAACGTCGCGTCGTCATCCGAGTTTGAAAATCCCCCAAAAATCCATCATTGTCTCCTTTCATACCACAAACAAGCAACACCAGCACCATCCATTCGCAATAAAACATGTCAGCGAGTCCAAGAAACTGATTTAAGTACTTAAGTGAGTAAAATTCCCAAGTTTTTTTTTNTAAAACATGTCAGCGAGTCCAAGAAACTGATTTAAGTACTTAAGTGAGTAAAATTCCCAAGTTTTTTTTTGGAACTTCATGACGATGGATCCAATGGACGATTAAGACAGAGACTGAGTAAGCTCTCGCTCGAATACGTAAATATATTTTTTCCCGATGGAGAAAACAATGAGAGATATTTTATTAAAAGAGTAGTAAGTAGTACTGGGGAACGATGATGCTGCTGCTGATGGGAAGCTAGAATTTATGGTGCCATTACACATTATTATTACCATCACTCACTTCAGAGCAAATAATAAAAATGGGGAAAACAAGACAGGCCACAGAAACAGTGTGGGCATCCATCCACTCCACTCCACTCACTCCAACTCCAATCCGAGGTAAGTACACGTATACCTATCACCATCGCCATCATCATCATCAAACATGAAATGTATGTATGTAATCACATCACAACACCAGAAAACAACAAGGATCGATATCAATATCAACAACCATCATCATCATCATCATCATCATCATCACAATCATCATAGATCGAGCGTTGTTGTGGACGAACTTCAACTCCAACCACGAGTTGTACTACATACATTACCTCCATTTGCGGAGAAACACACTGAGTTTCTCTCACTCACTCAAGCTCAGAATTCCTTTTGGAATTGTATCTTGTTCCCCTGTCGGTGTCACCGTCACCCGTGAAAATTAATGTTTTTCGCGATGCCATGTCATCCCAATGCTAAAATTC
The DNA here is from genome assembly GCA_027744355.1 of Tyrannoseira gladiata. NCBI lineage: Eukaryota > Metazoa > Arthropoda > Collembola > Entomobryomorpha > Entomobryidae > Tyrannoseira > Tyrannoseira gladiata. The sequence goes on from JAHZNH010001263.1 coordinate 10,072, forward strand.
CCCCCCCCCCCTCTCTCTGGCAGAATGGACCAATCTTATATTTACCATCGCATCGGATAGTTAGTCCTCATTCCCCACCGTCGATCCTCGCTGTAAGAAACAATTAAAATGTTGGAGCTCCTCCACGATTTCCTTAGATTGAGCCGCCATTTTATTATAATAATTATTATCTCGTCGAGCCAAACATAGTTGAGTCGAGTGGGCCCTGGCCCTGTAGTATTTAAAAAGATGCAGAAGCTATATAGCTGGCTATTGCTATGTGCATGCAAACAGTAGTGGCTTTTAGCAGAGCGCTCGTTATTTTCATTTTTCTTTTTAATGGAAAAATAATTTTTTTCTGTGGTCATGATCAAGAGTGTGTGGAGTGGAGTGAGTGAGTGAAAGAAGCGAAATTTTTTGAAGAGAGGAAGATTGCATCGATCCCACTCATTTGTGAGATGAAATGAAATGAATGCAATTTAAATGGTGGAGGATGCTTCTTCTGATGATACAATGCATACACGCCCCTTCTTTTATTTCGCCTTTCACAACAAACACAAACAACAAAAGGCAATACATAGTTTTTTTATTCAGGAGAAGCTTGACTTGGATGCTTGGAGTCTGGCTTCATAAGCTCTCGAGTGAAGGGTACAGCTAGAAGAATTCCTCTGCATAGAAATTAATCGATCTCTATCTGACTGACTGACTGGGAGGAAGGGCCAATTAAAATGTGCAAAAGTAGTAGTAGTAGTCGTCATCCCATCTCATCTCCCACTAACATTGTCTTCTCTTTTTTTATCGCCATTATAAAAAAGGGAATTTTTCGATGAAGGCTGAATTAAGGAGGATGATAGTTGAGCTGAGCTGAGCTACTCTTTATCAGCCTGGTTGGAGTTGGATTGGGTGAGTACACGTCGTTTTAGAACCATTTATTCATTTTTTCGGAGATCCCTCGTT
>JAHZNH010001264.1:0-14302 GCA_027744355.1 Tyrannoseira gladiata
TTGTTTTACGAAATTTACGACGTAATCAATGAAGTTATTGGTTTCCCTTCATGTTTTTCCTTACCTACTTCGCTACTGCATTTTCCCCACTTGTAAAAGCCTGGACGTTTGTTTCTGTCACATCTTGACAATTTAATTTTTTCTCTCATTTGCCTTAGAAAGGAAGAAAAAAACTTGTTGTAATGATGATGATGATGACGAGGAGATCATCGTAATATTGTAATATGTAATCATGATATCATGCATAATAATATTCACATGATTTTCAAAGCCTTTCCTTTTGTCTTCCCCTAGGCTCTGAAAATTATCGAAGCTCAGAAGGAGAAACCAGATGTTGTACTGTCTCAGCAGTCATTTGCTCTGCCAAATGTTGTCTCTCAGTTGGTCCAAGAGTCCGTGGATAGTAGTAAGTCATAGCCATTCTACTGTTTTTATGTAGCTTGTTTCAACGACTTCATACACAATAAAAAGTGCAATGCAGGCGTTTTGCGTGGAGGAAAAAATTATGATATCTTTCCTTCACTGTAAAATAATTTTTTATGTGAAGACAAAACATAATTTGACTTCTCGAAGTTGACAGCTTGATTGCGATTCTTACGTTATGAATGTTACGATTATGATATAGTTTCGACTACTGAATAAGGTTATTACGATGATGTTCCTTGTGTTTTTCCTCTAGAATAATGTGCTCAACGTATTCCTTCAGATGGAGAACATTGTTTTAGTCCACTATGCTACCGCTGCAGCGCCTATATCATGTCCGACACAGGATCAAATCAACGTTCTCATATCGAGCGTCATGATTCAAAGTTAATAATTAATTTATTTAAGAGGTGAAATGAGAACGCTCCTGTTTTTCATATCGGCACGTCGTCGGGCTATTGCTTCATTATTTAATTTAAATTATTTTTTCATGTGATACCTTCATGTACAGTGTCCGTCAACGTGCTCTTATGAAATTATTGTAATTGAAAATCGCTGGCAATAAAATGTGAGGAACTCGTTATTCATATTTCATCTTTAAATCAATGAAGTTAATAATTATTTACGATTGAATCGACATCGACACTACTAGCACAAACTCAAAGATTGAGAACTCATAAAAAGGAATTTGCATGTAGCAAGTCAAGAAATTAATTTTTCAGGTGTCAATTTCCCCACTTCTGATTCATTCTAACTCTCTCATGTCTCTCATTCCGTCTCTGATCACTTCTAGCGTGACAAGGTGACACAGGTCATAAACAAAAATGAAAATCAATATTTATGAATCATTCAACTGGCGAAACTGGTTCTTCATTAGCCTCATTTCCAATGTTTTTCGATTTGTTCCCATTATCATTATCGTTTTGATCATCCGTTTCACTTTTTGTCTCCGTCGATGACTTCATCCTGGGGGCGAATTCTCCCGTAAACCTTGCTGCGTTTTGCCACATCTTCTCTTGATCCGAGTAAAAACTGTCGTCAGGCTTCTCCCGGCCCAGGTTAAAAATTTCGTCTGCGTAGTCTGAGAAGAAATTTTCATAATGATTTTGGCAGTTAATTTATGGGTTATTATTAAATGATTTTCTAAACGAGAAATGATGATATGCTTATTCCCTAATTAATTTCGATACTGTTTATTTACCATTGATCATATCTACGTGGCCAGGGAGAACATTCCTTGCTTCCTCCAGCTCCACTCTACATTTCTCAGGTTCCCCCGAAAGGAAGAAAAGCTTTCGCTTTGTACATGCGAGCCCTTAGACTGAACTCTTCTAACATGAGCGCTTTGTTACAGTCCTCAATGGCAGACGAAAAAATCCCTAAGCGAAGATAAGTCAACGCACGGTTGTTGTACAAGCAAGGACTATCCTTAACTAATTTAATTGCCTGTAACAAAAAGTCGAGTAGGTTAGACCTGTTGAAGACAAAAGTAAGGATCATCTTTTTCTTGAAAAATTTCATATTACTTCATTGTAATTATATAGAGCTCCTGCATAGTCCTTCTTTCCAAACTGTATGTTTCCCTTCTTCCTGAAATAGTCGGATTCCTCCTTCTTCTTTTTCCTGTCCTCCGCCCTCTCCTTCGCATCTTTCTCCACCATTCTCATGAATGCCTCCGTGCTCATGTCCCCTTCACCCTCGGGCTTATCGGGGATTTTGTTGATCTGGGAACGTTCTTGAGTGACTTTACACTGAACTTTGTCAGGATCATCCAGATTTCCAAGATCCTTCTCGTGGAGAAAGATGTCGGCCTTGCGGAGTGCCCGTTCTTGCTCCTTGGGGTCATTTGAAGCAAGCCCTTTGATAAGAAAGCTGATGTCATCCACTTGCTTGAGAAAGTTTTCCAGCTCGGGATCGGGCTTTTGCTTTGATGTGATTTCGGCTATTGAGGCAGGAACATCTCCGCCGGCAAACATTTGCTCGAGGGATTCCTCCCGCCGTCTTGCTTCTTCGTCCATGATTGATACTATGAAACTGAACAGTTGTAATTTACAAACTGCTGTAAATTTTAGCCTTGATTTGATCAAACTACTCAGTCTTTATTCAAAATACATTGACACAACTTCTGCAACGAATAACAGACCGGAACGATGTACGGAAAATCTGGCTGGACATCTATACAATAAATAGCCATTATAGCAGAGTTTGTTCGATATTGTGAATTCCCATGTTAACCCACAGTCAAAACAATAGTAAAGGAACACCCTTGCATTCTTCGCCGATCATCCCTGATCCATCAGTGAGTGTAGGTACCATTTTGCTACAGAGTTTGATCGATTCCAGATAGAGTCTCACGATGCCCCAAACGCCTTCCCAAAGGAATATTATTTACCATTACAGTTCTTAAAATAAAACCTACCCTTGTGCCATCCGTTTCATTAAAATGAGAGGGATTGGCTGAGATGCTTATTGAAATGCAGAGTTGAGGCTTGATGATGGTCATTTGTTTTTTAAAAATCTTGAACCTACGATTACGATCATACTTTAGTCAAAGCAGAGACTGACTGTGCCTGCTCCGTACACTATGCCTCCTTTCAATACAAACTTCTCCTTTTTCTTCGTCTTCACTTCACGTACGAGATTTTTCTCTGTTGATGACGATAACATACCAATCCTGGCATGGTATTGGCGCTGGCGCACCACTGGGTGCGGTTGATGTTATCATCAGTACAATATTTTATTATGATATTCATATTCTCCACAGAAAATCCGACGAAATACCGAAGATCGCCTCACTCCTTCTCTCCCCATCATTTTCATTTTTCACATTATATATTTTCCAGCCAACCAAACCAAGCGAAGCCAAAGCGAACGCGAGTCACAGGAAAAGCTTCAACTTGTTTTTTATTGCAGAACCAAAACCTAAACCAGCCTATTCATAAATTTCTAGTCGCCCATTCACCATTTTGTGAACCAGCTCGAATAAATAGAAGATACAGTACAGGTGCAATGAAACGCTTCATGCATTTAAAAATAATAAGAGAAGCGTTCACAAAAGTAAATTTTTATTATTACTCCCTTAGATATGTTCTCCCCATTCAAATCCAAGGTCCATGTCGTATGGCATTTCAATTTCAATTCTTTCCTCCAAAACTACCGGCGAAGAAACAACTCCTGCTTTGTATTTCACTCATGATGGCACAACCCCGGCTCACGAGTTTGTGTTTGAAATGCTTAATTTCCTTCGAATTTTTTTTATCTCCTATTGTAAAGGAATAATGATAACAGCCATAATTATACTTGATTATAATGATTGTATTCTTGGTTTTCTGGGGAAAATTATGGCTTCGCTTTGGCTACTCACTTCCCTTCACTCAGGCTTAAGCTGACCACTCTGACCAGTCGTACAATATACAATTTTTACACGATGTTATTTTTTCCGTTAGTGCTTTGAAATGAAATAATCTTGGCTAGTGAATCTAACCAACCAACTAAAAATGATAATCATGATTATTCCTTCCTTTTCCGAAGCGGTAGAAGTACTCACGGTACAACTGCAGGAGCAGAATAGTCATCAAAGGAAACAATCAAAAGTATTATTAATAAAAAAGGATGAATAAAGCGGAGAGAAAGAGACACGTACAACGATTTTCTATTATTCCATTATGCCTACATCCACATTTAAAAATTTTCTACAGGGTAAAGAAGGGAACAAAGGAACTCTTTCATGGCATGGTCCACTCCACTCCTGGACAAAAAAAGGCTTCGGATGTTATTTTAACAGAGAAAATAAGTGACTTCACTTCGACGATAAAAAAAATTCTGCGCTATAGGTGGTCACCAAAAGGGCTAGGAACATTGAAAAAAGAATTTATGCATCTCTTCTTCTTCTTCTGGTCTCCTGTTATGCATGCATAAATAGAAAGTGGGATAATAAAATGCATCGATGATGAGATGGGAATCAACAAATGCAGCAAATGTGTTATTTCTTACGCATTTTCTATATTTTTTCCCGACTTCCACTCGAAGGTTGTAAATTAGCCGCAAGTGGGCTGACTTCTAAAATGTGAACTGGAAGTTTTGGTCCAGTCCAGTCCAGTCACTGCCCATAAAAAATATCTTGAACAGGTCTTCGAGTCAGGACTGATAATGATGATGATGCTGATCACAATGCGTTCGTGTACTTTTTTTGTGGGAAAATTCTATTTTTATAAGAGAAAAGTGTGATTATTATTATGATTATTACTAGGTTAAAGAATTCAAACCGATAAGAAAGGGCTCTGGAGAAGCAAGTGCACGGAAATAAGAAAAAGGGAAGAGGGGCAAAGATTGTGGCCGACCTTATTAAAAGGTCAACAGGTTTACCTGAGAAGAAAAGACGAAGAAAGGGGCTTTTTAAGGGCATCCCACTGCGTCTATATGTTTTTCTATTTTCGGGGACTTGAAGTGTCCTCTCCTTGGGAAGGGTGAAGTGTACACGAATATGAATATCAAGTAGGAAAATCAACCGAGAAATTTCCATTTTTTATATTTTCCCCAACAAATTTTTTCGGGAAGCTCTGCGTGGGGCACGAGCAAAGAAGAAAAAGACTGGACACGAACTTGTTGGAGGGCCCACCACTGATTAACTTATGATTTTCCAAAAAATTGTGGACATCATCCTCTTATTTTTAGATTTCACAATAATAATCATAAAAAACTTCTCGTACACGCACAGTTCTTAAGGCACAGCAAGGGACGAAGGGAAACTTTGTAGTTTGGAGGAGTTATTTTAGGAATTTCTATTTGATTTGGAAATTTTTTTATTTGGAGAATCGTAGTGTGGAGGAGCGAGGTAATAATTTTATCATTTTCTGAAGGGGACCGGACAGAATTATTAGATAAGTTAGGTAAGTTATTGTTGACATAAGTACACCTCTTCAACTCATCATGGGCTCCCGAAGTGCTAATATGATTAGGAAAAGATAATAAAAATAATCGAGAAAAAGTGCTCGTGTACACTGGAAAAATTTTTTTTTCCCTCGAGTGGGGAATCTGCGGGAGTTCATCATGAAGATTACTTAAGGGAATGGGGATGAACTGGGAAAGGGTTGAAATATTAAGTTGACTTAATTTACAGCAAAGAGCACTCCAGGGAACGGGACACTACTACTGCACCATAAGTAGATACACTGACTGGAGTTATGATCATCATCATTTTTTATATGATTATGGTTCGTAACACCAACAGTCTTATTAAATTTCAGGGACTAGTCATCAGCACAAAGGAAATTATAATCTGGTGTAGTGCTGGCTCCTCTAATAGACTCCCTGGGGGGAGGGGGTGACCTCGGCAGGTCAGGGTTTTCGTGTAGTCCACTTAGAAATTTTAATTTGGGAGAATTGAGATAAAGAAATAGAAAAATTCGAGAGAATCAAAAACGAAAGGAATAAGTATTGCCATATGGTCGGAACCAAAAATAGTTCTTTCCACATTGCATTCAATTCATGTCATGTGCAATTTTGTATTTTATTTTTAGCAAGTAACTCATTGGGACAGTTGCGCTGTAATTTGTAGATAGACGTGGGTGACTCGAAAAAGCCTTTTTTCAAATCCTTTCGGCTCCGGAATCCGAATATGTACCTACGTACCTCTCCACTCCACTCGCATTTTTTCCTGCTGTTGCTAATTACGTAAAAATTGAGGAACGCTGACAATAATAAAAAAACTCCACTTCGTAGAGCTCATCTCATCATCATCGCATCGTCATCACGAGAGCGACCAGCCACAGCCACCAGCGGGGAATAATTCGGCTTTGTGAAGATGATGCCGCCTCGCTTTGTACCAGTTATTTGACAGCGTAATGATCTTGATTGATGACATGATTGCTCGCGATTACAATGCAAAGTAGGTATAATGAAACTGCTACTGTTTAATAAATCCTGCCGCCGTAATTTTCATACTCATTAATGTCACTTCCATCAAGAGCATAACCACAAGAAGGCGTTCCCACAGTTCATTAAATCAGCCAATCGTACCGTGAGATCAGGTGGATTTCTTCAAAAACATGAAGGCGAATGTGAAAAATTAAGGCAAAAATTATTTCGTATCCTATCCTGTTCACCAACTCAACTAGAATTTTACTTGAGGGTGCCTATCCTTGTCGTTAGTACTCACTTCTTAATGCGTCACTAAAATTGTTGAAAATTCTCCATTTAAAAACAAAATGAAGCTTAAATACTCCATTAGCGCCATTACTCCGAGTGAACTTCCCTTTTCCGTATCATTTTCTTTTGAAAACACAGCTTACGCACCAGATCACGATTTTCTACTCGGTTAAATAGGTGAAGTCAAAGGGTGTTTTTATGAAAAAAATCCGCTTGATAAGGAAGAAGCCATGCTGATGCGTGATGCATCTACTTTCTAGTCCTTCGAAGAAAAGACGAATGTTGCAATGCAATGCAATGCGCAACTGCACCAGTTTCTCTCGATTGTCTTTTTTTGATTGGAAACGGATTTTTTTCCTGGTTGGATGCCTGTGCTTCCAACCAAGAGCAATCTAATTCAGATCAAGCATGCATCACATTTTCTTCTATTCATTACAACGCATTTATAGCGAAAGTATTCAGAAGATAGCTTCACATTCCCTCCTCATTTCCATCTGTACAGATTAACAGATTCACCCAATTCCAAATGCTTCATTTCTTTAGAAAAAATCCCCTGAGTATTGTTGTGTTACATAATAATGCGAGTTTATAAAATAAAAAAAACAAGAGCCCAAAATCCGATCCAATCCAATCCACTCATCCAATCTCCGCCAAATCTGCTGCTGTGATATTGTTAGTGGGAAAAAAATGATCTGAATTCAACAAAGGTGAATTTATTTATAAGAATTAGAGCTACACCTCCTTCAATCCCACCTCGCGAGTTCTGCTCTTTTAAAAAATTAGATCTGTAAGGAGTAAACTCCCAATAATTGATTCCATTCCAGCAATCCAGATGAAAGTGACATGGAAAAGGGGAAATATATTTTTTCAAAAAGGAAAAGGAAAAAAATAAGAATGGATGGAGCTGCTTGCTGCTGCTTTCGATATCCAGCCAAGTCGATAATAAATGGAACTGTTTTCTCCGATTCTTCCTTTTCCCTTTATTCTATTAACCCGGCCATCGGAGGAGCGCAGCTAGTGGTTCTGTTGTGCTTTCTGCCCCCTTTTTCCAACCCACCTTCCAGAGAGGGCATAATGAAAATGCTGTTATTTTTGTTACGTCATAAAAAGGTAATGGATTTAATAGCGCGACGTGTGACTCTGACTCCATTAAAAACGTTGCTTTGCGTTGCGTTCCACATATGCCAGTCCACAACAAGATTTTATTTTTTGATAGTGCCACTACAGCTACCACCACCACCACCACTACAAATGCTCAAGCCTTCCTTTTTTACGTCGTCATTAGGGAAGACCGCAGGAGACAAAAATCGAGTTAAATAGAGGATGCGAGATGAGGAATGATGATGATGATTTTTTTTGGATGTGGTATGCTATGGCATCGCATCGAATGGAATGGATGAAGATGACCAAACGTTATTTTCAGTAATGTGATGTGCTACCATTATGATTATTATTATCGCATCACTCTCCTTCCGAAGGCTTCCTTCCTCTTTCTTCTTNCGCATCACTCTCCTTCCGAAGGCTTCCTTCCTCTTTCTTCTTCAGAATGACTGATATTCCCATCGCTAATGTGTTTCTTCCCCGGTGTTAATCCTATTTCGTTCGCTGTATGACTGTAAGGAATGGTAGCGGAGTAGAAATGGCTCGGCAGACCGATCCGAATAAATGAAATGATTGCTGGTCTGGTCAATCACGCACTACAAAAAAAGAGCATATGTATGTCGGTTTAGGATTATGATTGAAAATACTGCGGTTGTATTGATTTGAGGCTAAAACTATTTAAGAAACCGATAATTTCATCTCAACTTCATATTCATATTACCAACTGAATACTGACTTTCAAAAGTGTTGCTCAATTCGCGCTTAATTTCTGACCAGGTTAAGAGGCGAGAGGCGATTAAGTAGAAATTCACCAAAATTCAAAATTCCAAAAGCATTGCTACGTTTTTTAGTGAAATATTGCTTCCAAATATTATGCTAGGGTTATTCATGGGCACAATCCAATCACGAAAAAGTCAGTATCAGTACTCACTGCAACGCATGTAATTTTTATGGGATTCGAAATCATATTATTTTAAGCTTGAAACGAACTAAAGTCCGTGCTCGCAGTGGCAATTTCACCGATGGCAAGAAGCGTCAAATCCAATGAAGTTATTCAAAAGGGATGATTGCGATTCCGCGATTACACTTCATATTTTATTCAGACACACGCTTCGAAAGCAATAAAAAAATTTACGGATTTTTTTTATTTATTGCTTTTCATTCATTTGAACAGGATAAAAAGAAATATTTATTCTCGCTTGCTTTTTTTCTTTCTTCGATTATCTCAATCCTGATTGCGTTTTTCCTACAATGATGAAAAGCATCAGCGCAGCGCAGCTCATCTCTTTTTATTTTTTTCTGGCAGCAGCGTGGGGTGTCTTCAGTGAGCACAAGCTTATTGCAATAATAATATTATTATTACTGCTCCTTTGTGATTGTGAATTCCTCGTCAGTTTATTGTGCGTTTTTTGTCGTTTGAGCGGAGAAATTCGCGGAACCCGATACCAATTTTGAGAGAGAATAGGAAGATGAAAAAAAATCCTTCGATATGTATTATTACACCGTAAAAAACGGAAGGATTTTTTTTCCAATACGCAGTTAGCTAATTGAATCCGGTACCGGTGCGCTTTCAGGAAGTTTTGTTAGGAATTTTTTCATTCAATTTGTAGAATCATGATCGAGCATATTGTGTTATTAAAATTATGAGCGGTTCAAGAATTATTCTGAATTATCTACGACGACGAAGTAAAAAGTGTTAAGAATTTCGCCCGGATGCAAACTCGCTTTTTTTTATCTTGAGGAGGTTTTGATTCGTCTGACAAATAAGTACGTTTTTCAGTTGAAACCAGATTTTACAACTTAATTCTGAGATTGTAAGGCGAATTAAATGAACGTGTAGGTACTCTCGAAGAAAAAACGGGAAAAAGTCTTAGCTCAAGCAAATTCACTCAACTCCTCTCCTTAATATGCCCATTCAGAGCCATCATCGTCATTGTCATAACCTCTGATCTTGGAATGCTAATGGCAAGTTCAAAGAACGGGGAAAATATAAGGAAGGTGTGACTTTGTTGAAGTCTCGTAATCAACTTGATTGTAAATTATGAAATTGTACATGACAGGTTCGTGTACAAAGTGCAAAAAACTTCCTCACAATTCATCCCAACGCAACGCTGAAGATTTTTTTCTTAGGTTTGCAATGAAAACTTGTCTATCTGTCAAGTAAACTAACAAAGTTGAAGTCAAACAAATTAACGTTTTTAGCCTCCCTGTCCAATCACTTTTACACTAGCCTTGGCTTTGACTCGAGTGAAGTGGAGTCGAGTCGACTCACTCACTTACTTAATGAAAGGAAATGGTTGTCGAGCAAGGGGGCGAAGTGAGTAAGGGTGGGTTATAGACCTGGTCTGGTACATTTTGACAGGACGAGGAGGTAAATTAGATAACTCATTCTGGGGTAAGAGCAGGATACAGGCCGTTAGGGAAGGAACTGATTGAATAGATACTATTAATTCGTAATGGAAAAAAATTCGAGAAGAAAACGCCTATCTACTCCGGCCTATCATCCAATTACGATCAATTCATCACTTTCCTTGAAGTAATTTTCCAAAGGAAAAAATGAGATGATTTCGTTTTTTTTTCAGAATTTGATTGCTCACAGCAAGCTCTGGCCTGGCCAGTGCTCCAAAAAGGCGGGATAATAATCATCATCTAATGATGTTGTTTCAGATCTAATAATATAATGACAAGGGAGCAGCAATCAAGTTTGTAAAGCAGACTAGAAATTGGACGTACTAAAAAATCCCCTTTTTATTGTGTGAAGTCTATTACTTAAATAACTGGATTTTTCCCTCTATTATTATCGTCATCATCATCTCAAGATTTCTAACTCTGATGCTCAATTCATGTTCCCTTTGATGATGGTTGGCTGGTTGGTTGGCCAGGCCAGTGAGAGAAGAAACGACCAAACAATCATCGTCATGATGATGATCACCATCATCATCAGCAGCAGCAAACATTCAACCTCATCAAAACAGGCCATTTTGGTCAGGACTCAGGACTGAGTGTTCTCTCTCTCGAGAATAATTTTTTTTAAAGCTGCTGTTGAGTCCGGCCTCCTGGTGCTATCAAAATAATTGCCGTATCTTTTCATTCCATCTCCACTTCGTTTTTGGTTCAATCCTCCCTCTTTTCTTCGAGTTGAGCCAACACCACCATCACCAAACAACTCCTTCTTCCACCTCTCCTCCACCACCATGCTCTTCGTCGATCTTGTAGTCATCGTCTCATCATTTCATTATACCATTACCACCTCTTTCTTCATCCCCTTGCACGCTTTACGCAGGATATTTGGATTTGGATGTGAAAAGGAAGAAGAAGAAAAAAAATATCCTCGAGAGGTAGACAAAAATGGAGGAAAAATGAATGCATAATAAAATGAAAATCGGGTAACAAATTGTGGATTGTGGAATTGAATAGAGGGAGACAGAACACAAGAAAAAAACTTTTTCTCGCTGTTGTGGAGGAACAATTTTGCACTGAAAAAAATAATTCTCTCTAAGATTTTTTTATTATTCTCATGATAATGACGGTGATAGCAGCGGGGCTACCAGCAACTTTTTTTATGCGTTTGCGTGAAGGTGTTACATCTTGCATTAGCACTACATTGTAATCCCTACCTTAGACAAATAAAATTCAAAATCGAGAGCAGAAGCGGACCATGTTCGTCAGGACTGTAGGAAAAGTAATAAAATTATTGTAGTTTCTGGGATTGGGATATGTAGTGTTATCAAATCGAATCCACGAAGAAAAACTCTAATTTATGAGCATGCAATAATAAAATTCTCAGTTTTTTCGAGCTTGTCAACTCCCAGAGGAAGGAATATAACAACAGATGCACTCACCATTCTAAAAGTAATTCTTTTTCATTATTCTACTTTACTTTCTGAAACATGTCAACTCCCAGTGGAAGGAATATAACAACAGATGCACTCACCATTCTAAAAGTAATTCTTTTTCATTATTCTACTTTACTCTCTGAAACAAAAAAAGAAGGTAATTGTTCTTGGCTCGGTTTCAGGTACGCGTAGCCCTACGTGGAAGAAAATTGTGCCTAAGATTTTACTGCACTTTTTTCCCTATTTTGGGGAGCAACAACCAAGTCTAATGGAGGTAATGGGGAAATAACGTGTTCTACGCACATTTTCGAATTAAAAGCACTTTTGAAATGGTGGCATAGTCATTGTCACAGCTATAGTTCCATCATGCCATATCATCGTTCTCATCGGTAGCAGGAGTGACATGCACGTTTCTGCATTATTTTTTTCACCCCGACTATTATTCCAAAGCTGAAGGGGTTGAATTTGAGGTGGGAAGTGGCAATGCAACATTTTTTATTCGCTTCTGGAAGTAAGAACAAAAATGGAAACAAATGTTTCCCTTCTGGTTTGGTGAAGCAGCCATTATCCTCTGGAGAGAGAGAGAAATGTGGGGTTTTTTGTCCAGGTAAAGTAGAATAGGTATGAACAAATACGACTACAACAACTCCTCTTTTTACGGAATGGAGACAGCTGGCACTTGGCACTACCAACTTCCAGCGGCGCTGAGTTCTGGAAAATGGAGTGTTCGAGCGTTATAGGAAATTCTAAAAAGGTGCGAAATCTTTTATATCCTTATTCAGGCATTTTCGTGTGAAGGGGGAGAAGATGATTTAGATTCGGATAAAATATGAATTATGATAGCGAGCGGGAGCGAATGGGAAATGACCTGAGTACATAGTATCGTAAGCTGCTTTCAGGTTTTGAAACGTCTGCACGCGAAGGTGTCGTAAAAAATCGGGGAATGCAGTAATGGCCGCTGAATTTCATTCAACGTGAAAATCCCCTTTTGTTAGGTCGATTGTCGATTCGATGCGATGAGAAATATGAACATGTGAAGTGAAGTGAGTGGGCAAGCTTTCACGCTAAAATTCCCCGGAAAGGGGGAAATGATGAGAAACAGGAAAGTTCATTGTTTGCGATCTATGAAGAAAATGTCTATAGTTGGTAGCCCTAGTAGTACTCAGTACTCACTCGCTTCTCCATTTTTTTTCTCGGAGGAACCATGCCAAATGACTAATGACGGTGGTGGTGGAAAATTTCAATGGGGAAAATTGTGAGTTGTGGGAAGACTTGCAGGTGTGAGAATAATGTCTTGATATGATTACGGCGGAGGAAAAAGCGGTTCTTGAAATGGATGAAGAAGGAGCGGCGATTCAACTGTAACTATTCTCGCTTCTGCGAGTTAAGTAACTATGTATTCGCTTCTGCTTTGACTGGACGAGAAATGAATCAAGGATGGATGCATCGTGTCTTGACAGGGAAAAAATCTTATTATGGTGGATGACTACAGGGATTGTGATAGTAATAAACGCCCGAGGTGGTGATGATGGATGAAGAAGCTAGAAAAAAATTAAGTTGATGATGGTGGCGGTAGATGATGAAAGATGGGGGACAAGAGATTATGCGCTGGTGATGATGAAGTTGCTCACGAACAATGAAGTCAATTTCGAGAAATTAGAAGGGAAAATATGTAAAGTCATAGAAGAAGCTCAAGCAATCTTATATGCATCTCTTGCATGTAATCCTGCATCTTAATTTTGGATCTAGCCAAAGCACGGAATGAATATTTTTAGATGCTTAAAATGTCTTCTTGAATGTTTCCTTAAATCTTGAATGCATAAGCAAAGTACTATCTTTGCCCGAGGGTTTTGAAAAACGCCAAACAACAGACTCCAAAAACTGGGATCACATCTCGGAACGGAGTGGTTTTCCATTTAAGTATTTGTCACCAAACTTAAAATTGTTCTTGACAAATCTTGCCTTAAAATAAAGCCTACAATTCCATTTGAACGATTCCTTAGAATCCAATACCAGGCTCGATATCTTGCTTGATGACTCAGCAGCGATTTATTCGACGCTTGTCCTCAACACATGTCCTGAAGTCGATTATGGATGCACAAAATCCTGTCACGTCAGTAATACCACCATCTTCCATGTTTTTTACAGGCAATTGATTCAATGAACTTGACTTGACAAGCTGTGAATGCAACACTCGAGACGACAATTGTCCTCCGCTATGATGATGATGATGATAACCATCACTTCATCGTGAGGATTAAAGCTGTCGAGGAATTTTTGGACACGATTCAATTCAGTGTTGAATGAGATTATCAATTTGTTTTGAATTTGAAGGAGATAGAAGATAGACTTACCAATAGAACAAAAAGGACAATTATAAGAATCAATCAGAATGATTTTTATTTCATTGTTGCTCCTTTCCTTGTACCCTTCAAAGAAGATTGTCACTTCAGCACATCATACACAAGCATACATCTCATCCATGTCATCTTGAATATTAATGAAACAAATTTAAAAATGTTCTTCGCCGATCTGAACACGAAATCATGGTTTTGCCAAATCATTATTCTCAAGCATGTAATCCTTTATCGTGTTCATGGATCGCTGACTTTGAAAAAAAGAACAAATTACCGAATTGAGAGAGGATCCCGTCGCTGACAAAGGAAAAGTCTTCAATATCATCTCAATAAAGGGGGATTACAATTAGCGAGTTTGAGGCGCCCTTTTACTCAAGGAGGATTGAAATAATTGAGGTTTAACTCAACTCAACAAACTCCTACTTAAAAATGATCTTA
>JAHZNH010001265.1:0-10193 GCA_027744355.1 Tyrannoseira gladiata
ATTGGCGCTTTGATCTTCCAAATGAATGCGGAGTAGGGAATACTTCAGGAGTAATTCCTCCATGGAGCCCTTTCAAAAAATCCATAGGGAAAATGAATAGAAGTACTTGCTCTTCAGAGTCTTCAGTGGTATTTACAGTCAAGATCTCAAGCTCATTTTATATTTTTTCCTGGTTAATGGCGAAGGTGTTAAAGCCTTAGAGTGGGTAAGCTTGGTCTGAATTAGATTTGGATTCCTCCAATAAATGAGTTTTAGGTTTGTAAGAGTTCCCACTTTTCAGAGTTTTTTATGGAATCCCAAAGAAAAGCTTCCCAATTTTAACTGGAGTACCCATGAAAAAAAAAATTGGAAATGGCTTGGAAAATGAAGTCGATTTTCATTTTCATCTTCATCCAAACTAATAGTAACAGTAATGTTGGCCATAATCTGGGAATGTTATTACACGTCAGCTTTTTCCTCTGACCTTATCTTCTCCGAGGAGAATTATAGGTCCGGAGAGAGTTCTAAGGTAGGACCATTATCCCACCTTCGCAGTAAAGTACAAACAAACGACATATTGAAAAGGGAATGGAGCATTTCCTTCCTCCTGGACAAACGAAGCACTCCTTCTAAATAGATAAAGTTGGATTGGATTGGATCGGGTACTATAGAACTGGTCGATGGACAATTAAATGCTCTTTGGTAAATGGAGTGGAAATATCGATCGTTATTAGCGGGAGATGACTGGTACTTACACGCCATCAGAGAGACCAAAGTGCTTTTTTATGGAGCGGCGGCTCGATAGATGAACGACAAAGAAATGAGCTCGGGTGAGTGAGTGACAAACTTCTCAGAAGACATAATATGTCTCCTCGTCCGTTCCTTTCATTGTCGCTCGCCGAAAAGTATCATCGGGGATTCTTGAGACACCTCGAACAAAATGCGACAGACAATAGGATACGGGAATTCATTTTCGATCATTCCAAATGAATGAAGGAGGATATGACGAGTAAACCCACTTATGAAGGCATGAGTCGGCTCTCGGCTTGAAATAAAACAACACTGGACCTGTCATCGCGGAAAAGGAAGTGAGTGAGGTGAAGACGAAGGAGACAAATAGTTTTTCTTGTGAACAAGTACTCCTAAGCACTAACAAGTTAGTCATAGGGAAGCACTTTATTTTGCCGACTGTCCACTCCTCTCCGGTCCGATGGCATTTATCGATGAAGTGGAATCAATAAAGCGTCGAGAAAGAAAAATACGCAATAATAATAATGCCCACTCCTGGACAGAAATTGAAATCTGACAGCTCACATCTCCACTCGCATTAGGACCATAAATGCATTCATGTGACTAACGGGGGAATGAATAAGCAACTAAATGTTATTTAGCTCGCGACAACGGTTAAGCATGAAAGAGATGCAGTTGGGTTAGATTGTGCTTTGCTCAGTTTAGGTCGGGTTAAGCATGAAAGAGAAGCAGTTAGGTTAGGTTATGTGCTTTGCTCCTCTTAGGTTGGGTTAAGTGTGAAAGAGGAGCAGTTAGGTTAGGTTACATGATTTGCTCCGCTTAGGTTGGGTTAAGTGTGAAAGAGGACCAGTTAGGTTAGGTTACGTGCTACGCCCCGCTTAGGTTGGGTTAAGTGTGAAAGAGGACCAGTTAGGTTAGGTTACGATGCTTTGCTCAGCTTAGGTTGGGTTAAGTGTGAAAGAGGACCAGTTAGGTTAGGTTACGTGCTACGCTCCGCTAAGGTTGGGTTAAGTGTGAAAGAGGACCAGTTAGGTTAGGTTACGTGCTGCGCTCCGCTAAGGTTGGATTAAGAATGAGAGAGGAACAGTTGTGTTGGATTAGGTTAGGTTACGTGCTTATCATGCCGGCAGCCTGGAAGTTTGCATAATCCGATTTGAAATGGGAAAAATACCAATCGAATTTTTTGTTATGATGGATTTAACTAGAAGATAACCAAATTCGGCAATTTATTAGCGCCGATCGGCCAGAAAGTGTGAATATTTTGATAGAAAATAGCAACAAATTAGCAAAAATTTTGTTTTTAAGCATTTCAGCCCCAATCGGGACTGGGAAGTAAAGTAGAATAGTGGGGCAACATAAGTTACCAGAATTCATGGCCAGTGAGAGCGTCAGCACGTCCTCAATAAGTAATTGGAGGAAGACAGAACTGCCGGCGGCAGAGTGCAAACATGCCATCAAGTATTTATGCGGAAATCAGAAATAAACAAAGTTTTGCTCCACGTTCCACAATAACAATAATTTTCCAGCGCAGTCTGATGAAACTCGAAACTCGAGCTTCGCTTCTATAGAATTGGGAAGCATATATTTGAATTGAATTGATTATTTTGACAAAAACTCCTTCATTTTGCACGAGTGCAGGAAAGTTTTTTAAGAGAAATTGTGGAAAATTTTTTAAACTCGTGCGAGTACGCCCCCTTTGTGCACTTAATGCTGCAATGAATTCAGGAATGAATGCACACGGAAAGGGAAAACCTAACTAATTACTTTTCTTTGACGTGTGCAAGCACACAAGTAGGTACTCATCTCTGACGTTTTTGGTCGAATTCACAATTTTATTGTTCGTCAGTCTGAAAGTATGCACTTATTCTGGAATATTTTGATTTTTTCCTCCTAAATACCTGGAATTTCCTCCGTGGTCGCTTTTGAATTGGGTGGATGAATGGTTTAATCAATAACGAAATTATTGCACAACAGTCGTGTTCAATTCAAAAGATAAAATCAGAAATGACGTCTGTACTTAAGTGGGAAAACGGGAAGGTTAGAACTCTCAGCCTCCAGTTATTTTTCTGGTGGGTTGGGTTCGGATTTCACTGAAATGGAATGAAAGCAAAGAAGGGAAGCCACCATAACTTCTCATTTATCTTACGGCTGTGTCTCCCTTTCCGAAACAAGTAAGTCTAGAGAGTACTTATTTGGTTCCGGTCTTCCTTTCCCCGCAAAATTATTTCTCCTTTGATGGAGTATTCCTTCCCCACTCCATTCCATTCCATGGAGAAAGGGATGAGCCACACTAGGAAACAAACAACAAGAAACCAGAATCCTACTTTCCCATGCAAAAAGTTTTTCATTAGGCTGAATGCATTAGCGATGGACCAGATTGCAGAACCCTTAAGAGCGCTATTTATAGCCACCATTTTCCTCCTCATCAGCATCAACATCCATCCAAGCCCCTCAACTCAAACTAGTTGACGGAGTGGAAAGTCAAGTGAAAGCAAGCTCGCTCCTTGAGCTTGAGTTGGTTCTTTGAAGTAGCTATAGCTCGACTTCATTTTCCGTGATGAAGTATCAGTACTAGTATCACCATCACCACCACCACCGACCGGGGAGGGTATCCATCTTCCATTTTCCCGGGAGATGGATACTAATCCAATTCGGAGAGAATGGAAAGATTTCCTGGAAGACGGGCTCCGCTGAGTTCAACTAACCAACCGACATTAACATCAGCACTTCGACTTTTCCTGAGTAGTTTAGTACTTCCCCTTCACTTTTCTCTTTTAACTTTGGGAAAAATCTAAATTAATGAAAATGCATGATCCCCAATCTCCCCTTCCCTGTTGTGTAATCACCCGACCCCACTTCCAGGAAGCATTTCAGCGCTTCTCCGGGTGATTGCCGGTGGAAGATACTTACTTGTTAATGATGAAATGCCTACTTAATTTGTGAGAATGGCTTCTTCCCCTTCCGCCATTAGGATTATCATTAAGGATTAAGGAGCAATGTGATAAGTACCTAAATACCTACTCATTCTCGCGCGACAACAAACAAAAAGGAGGAATTCGATTCTCCCCTTTTCCTCTGGCCAACATTCTGAATTCCATTTCCAATCTAATTTATTTCCTTCCTGGGGAAAGGTGTCTCATTCGCATTCACCTCCCCTCCTCTAGAGGATGTCATTAGTAATTCCGTGGATTGTCGTAAATCATGACTCCCCTTTCATGACAAGTTCCTACTCTGCTCCGCTCTGGAATGGTGCTTCCCCTTCAGGAAAGGGAATTTAGGTTGTGTTGTGAGCTGATCTGAGATGTAAAGTCAAGTCCAAGTTCTTCTAGTCGTAAGTCAAGTCAGCAAGTTAAGGTTGAATGTACGAATTACAAGGGAGGAAATGTCTCCTTCTAAAATATTTAAGGGAGTGGGAGACAGAGAGGAAGGAAATATATATAATGTAGGCACTTTAATGCTCCGTATCCTCTTCTCCCATTGGATTGGACTGGATCCGGGAGTCGCAATCGGATCGGATAATGCAAGAGGTAATCATGGGATCTAAACCATGGTTGACTTTTAGTCTGACGATTAGGTTCTCAAAAAAAGGCTTTTTATTAGGTGCGTCCTTTCACTTCTCATTTTTTACCGTGTCGTCTCCTTCCCCATTTCTCCCTTTCACTGTCTCCTCCTCCTCTGAAAGCCTTCCATTAAGTTGGGATTCGGAGCTGCAGTGTCGTATATCACTCAAGATCCGAGTGCGNTTCTCCCTTTCACTGTCTCCTCCTCCTCTGAAAGCCTTCCATTAAGTTGGGATTCGGAGCTGCAGTGTCGTATATCACTCAAGATCCGAGTGCGGACCTGTCAACTTCCCCGAGAATGTAAAAGTGGAAGTGGAACCAGACAAACTGAGCTGAATAAAGGTGAACATTTTTATCTCCACGGCCAGAAATAACTTCCTGTACCTACACATGCCCATACATACATAATGTCTCATTCCTGAAAGCAATCCCGTCCAAATCCATCTCATTTTTCCGCTGTGCTTTACCCACATCTCGATTGAGTGAAGGAGGGAGGACAATTAATTATAAGTTTGGAGGGACACTCCACTCCATCCAGATGCGTTCATTTTGAGTGGGAGGTTTCTAGTTCGGTTCAGCAATTCTTGGGTTACGGCCTGCTGCACGAGGACGCCCATAAACAATGGAAATTAAGAGGGATGTGTGGGCGTCCAGCCACAAAAATATTTTTTTGTTTCCATTCTCCCCTCATTACACAAGTGAATCCGGAGAGTGGGAGGCAGGGGAATAAAAATGAGAATACCGAATACAATACAAATACGATACAACTTCAACTCCAGACCCCCGGTTCAGATTCCAGATCCAAGGTCAATCCTTCGGAAAATTTACGAGGATGTTGTTGTTTATGGTGCTGAATTACCAATAAGACGTAAAAGGAGCATATAAAACTGTACTCAAGTACATATATCCTGCCCAGGCAAGAGCTGGTAGCTGGATACTGTAGGGGCACTAATAATTAAAATTAATTGTGGCAGTAAATTTCCTCCCCGGTAATTTTGCAATGCCTCCGGAGGAAAACAAAGCCTGATGAAATGAGATGAGATTAGATGCGATGAGACATTATGGGAGAAGGAACTGTACACAGCAATTTTCCTCACTTCCGTTAGTCCAAGTCCAAAGAATTCAAGATTTTTCCTTAATTGGATCTGAAAAGGACTACTACTACTACTACTCTGACGACTGGCCAGGGCGAGGTTAATATCATTTTCTCTGGGCGAATTTCTCCCCACGGAACAAACCATCCGCAGCAACAGCAACCTCATTTACTTTCCCCCCGTCCGAGGAGACACATTCCAATTCCAACTCACTCAGTAACTCCAGCCCAGTGCGAAAGATATGGATTCCGGTAATAAAAATAAAAACAAAAGGAAACCCAACCAGAGGAAAAAAATTGTTACGCTGGCTGCTGATGAGATGGCATCTCTCCAGCCAGCCACCAACCTCCACTCCAGCCTTTATCGTATCCCTATGCAAATTCCAATTTACATTAGTGACGTGACAAAGCCCTAGATACAAAGTATCTTCATCTAATTCACTCTGTTTCCCTTGCTTATTCAAGCGGCACACAAACAAGATTACTCACTCAATTCCAATTCTCCTTTTTTCCTCCTTCCCACTCCTAATTTTTCTTTTGACACAGAGTAAACACATCACTGTAGAGCAAATTAGGTATTACAAGGAAGGAATAACGGGATGGATGGATGGGGAATGGGAAGAGCTCCACTCCATTCCACTCACTCTCATTTCATTAGACTCAAGAAGACTTCCGATCATGATGATGATGATGATGAGCCAACACTATTATCAATGCAGCAACCTAAGTAAGACTAATACTCATCCCATCCCATCCCACTCAGCAAAAAAAGCTATGGCTTTATGGCTCCTCTCCTCCAAAAACATTATTTGCGATCAGTGAACAGCGCTCCAGCTCCAGTGTTTTCATTCATTTGGGCCCATTGAAAAAAAGAGGAAAAACATCTTGCGGGGAAAGCAGACTCGTGCAGACACACTCACGATCAGTAAACTTCTCCTGAGTGAGTTTGAACGTGCCATCTCATCATGAGTGGAAAAATACATATTTGCTTGATGATGATGATTCAGTGAAAAAAATCTCAAATTCTCCGGAAAAATTGTGATTACAGGGCAATAGGCAAAGTTATTATGATCTGGTTCCCGGAAAACGTATGGAGTTTTCCTTTTTTGTCTGTACTTCTTCTTGGAATTTTGGAATGAAGATAATGATGATGATACATGTGCCCCAATCATCGACGCAATCACAATTTTCTTGGGGATTAAAAATCCATCGCTTTTGTCCTTTTGGATGGGGTCTGAGGGAGAGGCTCTAGTCGAACTTTAGCTCTGGCGGATTAATTGGAAGAATTATTGGATGGTCTGGAGGAAAGTTTCATTCCCTCCCTTTTATATTTTCCCAGTGGAGCAGACCAACACCAGCCAGGACAAGCCAGACCACATAGTATCGGATTGGAATGGATGGGGGAAAGGAAAGGAATCAAAGAGGAATTTAATGGTTAGGGGAAAAGAAAATACTGGTGCATGGACATCATCATCATCATCAACAACAACAGAATCATCTTGGAATGCTTTCATACGTTCTTTAGAATCTCCCCAGTTTCATTAAGTTTTGCTCCGTGAAAAGGAAAGATGGTGCATTTTCCGTTAGCCCGAAGGGAATCGGAGTTGGAATGAATCCTCCCAGGATTTTTCCGCTCTCCTGGTTAACCTCTCTCTAGATAGGTTCTCGATCGGAGGGAAGATTTTCCCTGTCGAAAAACCACGAAATTATTGAGAGTTGAGAAGAAGTGCAATGCACCAAACCATGAAACTTGAGAGGAGAACGGAGGATGAAGTTGAGATGATGATTCGGGGAAAGGGATTCTTGATTTTTGTCATCCAAAAAATTTTTGTTGTCATTTACCAACAATACTTCCGTGAGAATTCTGCATACTGGATACATTCGACTTTCGAAATCTGCTAATTTATGGATAATGCGTTAGTTAACTGGTTTCTGTACCGGCGTCAATCAGCTGAATTTGTTGGTGGTGTCAATGCAATGTCAATTCCTCTAAAAAAAGTTTTGGGTTTTATTAGAACCCAATCTGATACTGAGCAAACGCAGTCCTGAAGCACTAACTTAATAATCTCTTTTCGGTCTGGCACCTTGCAGCTTAACTGTCTTCTACCTTTATGAATCCGTACTTTACGCCAGTAGAATATACCCACAATTTTGGGATTGCAGACGCCAAACCAGTCAAACTCCTAACTGGGTACTTTCACGGAAGCCGGCTCTCGGAAGATTTCCTTATTCGCCAATGAAGATATCAAAGATCATCAAGCTCTTATCAATTCAAATCTTACCTTCTTCAAAGGTCACGATCCAATCCGAGTCTGTTCATTTCAATGATCGTTCTATTCCCTCAATACTTCCAAATTGCACTCCACTCCATTGTCATTTTCGATAATCAGTGTCCACTTCAAAAATGCACTAGGGCTCGATGTCCAAGCCCTTTGTAATGTCGGTCTTGGCCGAGTCCAGATTTAATCTCGAATCTTCACCTCACTCCTTCTGCAGTTCCCATCCAACTTTCTCCTCCTCAACACTCTCCTCCTCAAACTGCCAAAAACCCACACACACTTTGAACGATGTAAATACGTCAGTACACAAAAACAAAGTGACAAAAGTGCACCAGCTTTATTCCCTTGGATTTGGAATATCCTTCATTCATACGGGGAAAGAGTGCAATTCAGTCCAGTCCAGGAGATCGAATAGGATAGATAGTCCCACTGTGAAGTGATATTATTTTTAAAATGTTTTCAGTTCCAGTTCCAGACTTCACCGAGTGTATCCTGCCTTTAAGAAGAATCTGTACTGCATCCCCCTTCCGCTCTCCCATGCCTTTTTCTTCCGCACCAGAATTACATGGAGAAACTGGATTGTGGATTTTCTGGAGAGAGTATTGCACTAGGCTGCTGCGGAATGAATGCATGTAGGCCTACTTACTTATCGTCTAGCCATATTCCTTTCAGCTCCAGCTCGTACAATGCACTGCACTATCACCACACCGTACCACTGCTTATACTACCTTTTTTCCCCACCATCATTTTTTATCCCTTCATCTGCTCGACCCACTCAACGTGAAAAAAATCCTTCCATAGCTCCATTCTCTCGGTTACTTCCATCCACTTTCTGCTTCTCCTGGAACTTGGAACAAAACCATCTAGCCAAGCCAAGCTGGAGCAAGCCACTTTCCCAGAAAAGTGCTCCTTTTCCTCAGACTCAGGACTAGTCTGCTCCGCTGGTCTACCCTATCCTATTTTTACACTTGGAGCTGGAGGTGGAAGTATATAGTAGTTCCAAGCGAGATGATCATATCATATCATCACGATCATATTCCCCCTATATGCTCCGTAGTAGTCGGCCTTTTTTCCCTGGGAAAAGCAGCGTGAGCAGAGCCTTATTCCATTCCATTCCAAAGGGCGAACAGGAGAACAGCCTTTGGAAAGGAAAGCATACTCTGCAATAAAACCATCGCATTCTGAGGAATGAAATGGAGAAGAGGAACATCAACACAGCAGCAGTTCGGATAAGAAAACATATATAATGGGGAAAGTACGAACTAAATGCCCTGCGACATGTGTGAGCTCAGAGGAGGGACTATAAAAATGGGAGAAAAAAACTGAACTGGAGCTCGGCTCGGCTCAGCTCAGCACAGCTTTTGTGGGTTGCTCTCCCTCCATCTCCATGCATGGGACTCCAGTAAAGCTGGAGAAGGAACCGTGTACTTGAATGCAAAGGGAAAATCAATATTCCAGCTTCTGAGCCTGAGAAACCCGGCTTTAGGCTCCTGATGGCCTGGCTTGGCTTGGCTTGGCTTGGCTTCTGCTGTACTGGTTCTGGTCTCGTCTCGTCTGCATGGTCTAGCTGACTTCCCATTTTCCAAATTCCACCATTCCGGCAAAAAAAAACTGGGAAAATGCAGTTTGGCGTGTGCTACCAATCCCAACATCCAACACCAAAAAACTTTATTTTCTGGGGGAAATGCTGACTTATTCACATTAAAATCGTGAGTTTTTTCCCTCCAGTTGCAAAAATAGGAGTGGTGGTGAAATGGTCGTGATGTGATGGCTATGGTTGTTCCCTTTTCTTTTGGAATATGAAATAGCTCCACAAATTTCACAACAATAATGGCATTTACTGGAGGAAACAGCAGAGGAAAGAAAACGATAACGAGGAGAGATTGAGGGCGTCCTCCGCCTCCTCCTCCGAAGGGAGAAAGAAAAAAATACTTATTTTTTTCCTTATCCGGATTTGCTCTACCAAGAGGGAAAATGTATGCGTGCATTTCTCCAACTCGAGAAGAAAAATCCTTGCAGGAGGAAAGGGAAAAAATTATTTTGCTTCTTGAGCTCTTCACTTTCCTCCTGCATTGCATGGTCCTTTCTTGCTGTCTCCTCATTACAATGCAATGTGCACTCCCTTCCAAGTAGAAAGCGCAGAATGAAAGTCTGTTGGCCCAGTCCAGTACATTTCTTTTTATTTACGTCCAGGCTAGCGCTAGAAGCAAAAAAATGAACCCAGGAACCCACTCATTCTTCAAAAAAATGTATCCCTGACGGGAAAATCCGGCTCGGGATGCTTAAAAATACTTAAGTCGCGGCAATAGGCCGTTTCCTTTTGAGCAAACAGCAAACACCAACACTCATTTTTTTCCTGAGTGCTCATATCATTCCGTCTTGTTCGACACGAGGTTATAGGCACAGATATAGGTACTTATGCCGCATTAAAATTACCGCCTCTCACTCTAGGATAGGATGATGATGATAAGGAAGTGGAAAGCATTTTTGGGGAGGCGGAAAGAAAAGGTGGATGGATGGATGGACTGAATT
>JAHZNH010001266.1:0-14891 GCA_027744355.1 Tyrannoseira gladiata
TGGCCCGGTTTGGTCCGGTCAACTACACACGAGTCAAAATATATCCAAATGCAGAGGGCAAAAGGGTTTCCGTAGTACATATGTTTACGACAATGAAATCGAGATCGATGAAATAGAAATGGTGGTGGTGGTGGTATGGTGGTTTGTGGGGGTAGGTAAAAAGGGTGAAGACAGATTGGAGCAAAAACAATAATCGTAATTCCCCAATACCATCCTTCCGTTGCTGGATCGACGCATTTATAGTTTTCCCCTCAAATCAGTTGTCATCAGATATAGGTTTCAGCAGACAGAATGAGACTTGAATTACTTATCTGGCGATGCCGATACGGAATACGTTTTCGCGTCCTTGGCATAAACACATTGATAATGGTTGTTAATCCACTTGGGAAAAAATATATGAATTGAATGGAGGTATCCAATTTGCCTCCCTTCTTCTCTGCTAATCTCCTACTTAACGTCACTTCAAATCATGACTGGGGCCTTTCACCTTTTCTTCCCGAGGAAAAAAAATGTTTGAAGTACTCAATGACTACTTCACCTCCGCACAATCATAATGGAGAAACGAAACAAACGTTTCCTTTTTTCAAGAGCGAGCCAACCCGTCGCACATTTTCAAGTTGGATTTTTTGGATTCCGTGAATGAGATTGACCTCAAAGAGATACAAATTTTTTTTCCTGAGTTCTGTCCTGATCGGCATCGTAAAATTAAGAGCTCGGGAGTAACAAGGGACAGGTGATGAGACGATGATGGTGATTTCCTGCTGCTGATGCTGCTGTGTGGGCAAATTGGAATGTTTTCTTCAGTCCAGCAGTCGCCCAGTCCAGTACTTCACGCAGACCATGAGTACTTGATCATCTCACTATCGCTAATACGGGTCGACAGGGACAAGCCGAAGTATTTTTTGGGGGAAAAAACATAAGATCTCCACTGTCAGCCCATCATTATGACTCATTGGTTGGACGACCCAAAGTCGCATTAAGCACACCTTGTTAAGCATGATCTCTAAATCTGCTAAACAAGCGGAGCAAATCGCTCGCATTAATTATGTTAATTCCCTACAAACAACTGGCCACAATGGGCTGAGCAGATCGCTGAGAAAAAAAAATTCTCTCTTTTTTCTGAAAAATCCAGACCTTTTTTTCCCAGGAACATGAATGGACCTGTAAAGCTCCTTCAGGAGAAAAAAATTATTATTATTATATTAGTATTATTATATTGTCCCAGAAAGAGAAGAAACGGATCCCGACTCGGCCTAGTGAGTATTTAGCTTCAAACAGTGGATCCGATCCTCTTGGAAAATGCCAAGTTTAGTCAAGTCAGTGCAGTACAGTAGCCGTGAGATCAATACTTAAAAAAAGCATTCATTTTCTTCCTTGAGATTTTTACGACCCTTTTTACGGAATGATTGTTGGTTGGTGGTCCGGTCCTTCCTGCTGATCCATCCATACACTCCACCGGCTCGGCTGCTAATCCCTTTAATAAGGAGCAGTGACAAGGCAAATAAGAAAGCGATTTGTTGTTTGTTGGTGGTGTGTGTGCTTGGACTAAAAAAAATGTTGGAGGCTTAAAAACGACTTCAAATTACATGCTTTGTGCAGAACACAATGCTTAATAAAGTTGTTCAGCTCAGAGTCAGACTCAGCTTCTTCATTTTTTTCATGCAGATTTTTTTAAAAGGGGGAAATATTTATCCTGTGATATTATTATTTGTCCTAGGAGTGTGTGTGTGTGTGTGTGTACTATCAACTGTAATAAATGAATAATGGGCTGCTCTGACTTTGCCCACACACGCGCACTCAATTGAGCAGGGAATGGAGGAACACCACCGTCGTAAAATTTAATTAAGATGTGTGGATCTACACATGTCTTGGAGGATTTAGCACAATTACAGACTAACTGACTTACTGAAGGGGATGTGTTGGTGGTGTTCCCCCGTAAAAAATAAAATAGTTTGGAACCCCACCACCAATTAACGGGTTTACGGTGAGTGGGGTGGGGTATCGCTTATTATTACGGCAGTTTTCAAAAAAAAAATTTGTCCTTCACCCGAAACGTGAGTACGTAAGACGTAAAAATGCTGGAGCACAAGTTAAGTTATGCACAAATATAGAATATATAGTACTTAGGTAGATACGTATAACTTATTGTGGATCACCAACGACGCGCGCGAGAAATCCTGCTTGCGTGGATTACGAAAATGAAAATATGAACCAGGGCCAAAGTGACTGCTCGATGATCATAATTTAATTTGGTGGTGTGGCGAGCTATTCATTTAATCCATCCATTTCATTTCCTACGGCTCCTGTTCTTTTGGGTGTCCTAGCCAAGAGCAGAGTGTCCTCACTACTTTCGTCGTCGCAAGAAGACGAGCGACTACTTAGAGGGAGGAAGATCACTATGCCAAGATTGCTCTCTAGATAAGCTCATCGGATCGAGTGAGTCATCCTGCATCACCATAATAATTATTATAATGGTCATCAACAACATCATCTCGGTGTTTACCTGGGATTTCAAAGAAAAAAATGTGGAAATGGGGTGCGACTGGGCTAGAAAGTGACCTGGGAGCGATTTACTGTTTCCGACTCCATTTTCAGCCTCGATTGAAAGTATTCATTTTCTGAAGGGAAATGTGGCAAATTGCAACCATATTTTTCGCACTGAGGAATGTTAAATGCTTCCACGCGAAAATATTTCTGGTGGCGGGACGGGACGGATTATTTGTGGAGCCGCTGTAAAGGAAAACATTAAAATATGATTTGATAGGCTTCATATTGGCTCCTCCAATTAAACATGAGAGATACTCTCGGGTTCGCTTGTTTGACAAACGTTGGGCGAATAAAATACTTATCTTTCCATGACGCGACTGCTACTGCCATTGCTACTAAATACTACTATTCCTATTAAGTACTATATATACTCGTGAAATATGAAAAAGTCTGATAAAAATTGCATTCTTCACGCTCCCCTTGATCCGCACAAAATACTATGCGATCACCATCATATCAAATCATATCAATATCATATTTCTGGGAATCGGAATGCAGCGACAGATCATCTCATATTAATTTTTTGAGAGTCATCCGAAGGTGAATAGATAGATAAGAAGCAGTACATACTACTACTCCTTTGCCAGGGAATTAATGGCTTTTACCGAGTGAAAGGAGCAACTGGCCACTTACACTTCATCAAGCATGTCAACTTATCGTGAAAATATGCGACGAGCACATTACCCAAGTAAAAGTACAAGTAGCAAGTTACCATACTACTACTACTACTACGGCAATTTTTTTTACAACTTTACTATCATTTTTCTCCGCGATGGTCGAGAATAAGAAGTTGGTAAAAGTATTCGTAGTAGTAGTAGTAGTGGTGGGAAATGGGAAGAGTCATAGTAGTAGTGAGAGTAGAGTGCTTTGCCCTCTTATCCTTCAAAAAAACGAAAGAGTTACATCTTGTCATGTGCATGCATCTCCTTAGTCGCATCGCATCGCGTCGTCATCATATTTTTTTACGATGGGAGTACTCCCATAAATTCACTTGCTATGCGGGAGCTACTCCGATAAACGAAATGAATCTCCACGAGACAAGTTTGACAATCGAGAGAAATCTTTGCAAGTTTCTTCTCTCCTTTTTCCCGTTTGCCAATACATTTTGCAATAGGAGGACCACATTATCTAGGAGATATAGAAATGCACTTTTCTGATGGGACTCGAGAAAGTCACATTATTCACGGATGACTTCCCCTTATCAGAATGCCCCAATGGTCGATATGATCTATGGCTCGTGTGGCCCATCTCTTCTTCTTCTTTGATAAACAGATGCACCACTGATAAGCTACTGTGGTTGGTTGGTTGGTGAGGATCTTGTATTATTTTATCCCACTACTGGTCGGTCGCAAAACTCCCATGTCATATTTTCCCCCCGTCCGCAATATATGGAACAACGAACTTCCTTGAGTGATATTATCGCGATCACATCATATCCCAACTTACTTAATTTTTTCCTGCTCACAAAAGATCCCAGCCGAGCCAAAGCCTTCTAGATCCTATCCCAGCATCGCATCGACAACTTTTTTATTTATCACTTTTCCTACAACAAGAAAGAAGAACTACAAACTAAACTGAACACGAAGAAGAAGTAGTAGAAGTCGTAGTAAAAGCAACTTTTTTTGTCTTGTCTTCACATTTTTTATGGCACAATATCTCGTTTATAAATCTATTAGAAGTAGTAAGTACTACTACAACTACTACTACTGCTACTTTTTTTTTACTGAGTTAGGATGTCAGTAGTTTTGCTGAATGTTCTTGGCAAAAAAAGGAGCTGCTGATCGTTACTGGGATCTTCTGTTGGGAGCGTAGTCGTCGTAATATCTTATCCGAAGGTACTTTTCTTGAGCATCCGGCTTTTTTCCTCGCGGTGGAGGGAAAAGGGCTTAGCTGAGCAGAACGAGAGGAAACCGGTTTTTTTTCTTACTCTTACAAGTTTTGACACTAGTCAAGAAACGATTACTCGCTCTCTGCGCACAACTTCTTAAATATGTGCACGAGATGGAGAAAAGATTTTTCCCCAGACTTTTACTCCTGACATGACAGAAAGGAAAAGTGCATTTGGAGAAGTAGTATGGTAGTAGTAGTAGGAGGAGTAGTACTAAATAGTAGTGGAACCCACTCACTCGAGCGTGAATGATTTTCAACTTTTTTTTGCGGACTTTCTCCGGCTTGTTTTCCGATTGTTATTAAGATTATGTGCAAGAGACAAAAGACATAAAAATAAAGATGAAGATAAGTGTATTTGGCTCAGGGCTCCAGTAGTCACAAGTTGTTTCGCTCTTCCTTGCATCATCTCTTCCTCGACGGCATTTCCTGGAGAAGAAAAAAAAATATTAAGAAAAACAAAAAAATAAGCGTACATGAGGCAGTAGTAGTACCACCCAAGCATGGCGGCTTCCTGCTCCCTCCCTTCTCTTGTCACCGCTTCTTTTTACGCTACTACTCCTGAATCCGTTTTTTGCCTTTCTCAGTGATCATCGCGATATCTTATCGTGATTGCAAATCTCTGTTCCAGAAAACATCTCAACTTTATTGCGAGATCGGCTTCCTCTCGGTCTGATCCCGCTTTTTTGCCAAGAACTCGCACTCATGCGCGCTCCCAAGCTTTCCAACTCCTTTTCGGTGAAAATATTTATTATTTTGATATGGAGTACTTGAAGTAATTGGGAAAATTGGATACACTTGTATTTTATTTTAAAGTAATTGAATTGATTTTCTGTTTCAGGGCAAGCTCCCTCAGTAGTCGCACCCCAGAAGGAGGCGGTGCTGCAGCCGAAAGAGCGATCTTCGGATAAGATGTCGCCTGACGGCAGGTAATCCCATTCCGGTGCTGACCTGGTATAAAGATGATAGACTTGTAAATCTCACCGATCCTCGGTTCCGACTCCGAACTAAGCGGTAAGTTGGATCAATCAGTCAATTAGTCCGCATCTCATAAATTATTGTACCACCACCCATCATATCATCATCGCTCTACATCCCCATGCATCATTCATGTCATCATGTTGATGAGGACGAGAATATAATCTTGTGTACTAAATAAGTGCATGCACTTCTGACTACTAACTAACCAACGCCAGCTTTCTCGTCCCGAATTAAAATAAACAAAATGTGAGGTTGAAAGGATCCAAGCTGGAAAATGATGCACCAACCTCCTCTTCTTCTTCGACATGTGTACACAGACAGACAGACGAGCACCACTCTGGCAATCCACTTTCTGCTCCCTGACATTCCCACCTGCTGGGTGCACTGGTATTTTTTTTTTGAGGATGCCGACACACAATTTGACTTTACCAGTTCGAACCACCTCCAGTTTACTAACTACTAACTCGGTTCAAGAACATTATTGC
Organism: Tyrannoseira gladiata; assembly: GCA_027744355.1. Taxonomy (NCBI): domain Eukaryota; kingdom Metazoa; phylum Arthropoda; class Collembola; order Entomobryomorpha; family Entomobryidae; genus Tyrannoseira; species Tyrannoseira gladiata. The sequence continues at coordinate 5,901 of JAHZNH010001266.1, forward strand.
TCACTTGACATGTTTGCTAACAGAAGAAGACGAAGTTGTGGTGGTGGTATTTAAAATTGACTTTACCACCTCCAGTTTACTAACTACTAACTCGGTTCAAGAACATTATTGCTCACTTGACATGTTTGCTAACAGAAGAAGACGAAGTTGTGGTGGTGGTATCCAGTAGTAGTACCAGGAAGGGGAGCACTGCTCCGTCCATCTTTCCACAGTTTACGCACCACCTAATAAGAAATCTAGGATAAAGTGAAGCGTGTGTGCTTCACTTGTTCAGGTCACCATCATCATCATGATCATCCACATCGTGTAATAATTAGCGCTGTTTTGTTTGTCTGGTCCGTAGGCGTCAGTCAGTTCTAGTGATACGTAAGGCTAAGGAGATGGACACTGGCGTGTACAAGTGCGAAGCGAAGAATGTGTTCGGCTCGAACCACGCAACGACCCGAGTGTCACTTTCAACTACTCCACCATCACCACCGAAGCAGCCGGTTAGGCCTCCGTCCCCTAAACCAGTCGGTAAGTCGAGCCATCACCATCCCACGTTCCCTGGATTATGTTAAAGAAAAATTGTGAAAATAAATGGCATTTGGCACAGCCACCACCAGCCTCCTCCCTTTTCTCGAACAATGAGGGGAATTTACACACCTAGAAAACGTTATAATTACAAAAACGGGAGGAGGAGGAACAAGAGGATGATGATGAGCTTTATACTACGCCTCGTGTGCCATTATCATCAATCCCACTACAACTTGTTCCTTTTATGGCATGTGTGGATTTAGGCTTTTGTCACAAGTTAAAAATAGTTTTTTAATGTCAATGGCATCGATACCCTATGCACTTTCCTGAATTTTTTTTTAGGCTTCGCCAATTTTGTTATCATGAAATTCGATGGAAAAGAATCGCCGCCGAGTAAACACCTTCAAGAGGAGTCTCAGGTTTCCCCATAATTTTCTTTTTCTGATTTTGCAGGGACCACGCCGACAACGCAACCGACTGTGCCGAGAATTTTGTTATCATGAAAATCGATGGAAAAGAATCGCCGCCGAGTAAACACCTTCAAGAGGAGTCTCAGGTTTCCCCATAATTTTCTTTTTCTGATTTTGCAGGGACCACGCCGACAACGCAACCGACTGTGCCGAGCAGCGTGTGCCCATACGACTCGTACTGCCTGAATGGAGGTACCTGCAGCTACTACGATACTATTCGCGAATACGTTTGCCAGTAAGTTTCCGCCATTCCAAGTCCTCACAATACAAAAACAAAAATATACAAGTTTACATAATGATCATGTGATGATGATGCGCACTTACTCAACAACGGTTAACGTCCTCCGAGTCCGAGATCAATAATTTTTTTTACACTACGACGCACTTACATTATTAAAATGCACTAGTGGAGCGGAATAACCAGATCCGTTTCAGGCTTCTAGGAAAGATTGTCATCTCTTCTTCATCGTAAATCCCATTACAATAATTATTATCTCCGTGTCGGATCCTGTAAGCTGATTAAGTGGTACAACATCTTTGGATTGATACTGATACTTGTAGATCAATCACTTGAGGTCGGTCCCTTTTCCGGGTTAGTCACTCGCTCGCTCGAAATCGTTGCGGATTAAGTGGATTCAAGGTTGTTTCCGGACGGCGCCACTCCCTCCCTCCCCATCCTTATGACTTGTTACTATTCCGCGAATCAAGTTTGTATGTATTTGTAAGTAAACACTCAGTTTCGGGAACGGGAAATCTGGAGCTCATCTCGCAGAATCCTAAATCTGCTCGGGAATACAGTAAGCAGTGTGTACTCCACTAAGATCATCATCATCACACCACACGAGACTGACTTTCTTGAATTCTTCGGAGTTTGCCAACAGGAGTGAGTCATCCTCATCCCCTGTGCACAGATATGTACTATATCTTTCCTTTCCCTGATGGATATTTAATGCCAATGCACTCTCCGCCTCAGCAGCTAAATAGCAGCTCGTCCTGCTGAGATACTTATCTATCGAATTGCAACAATGTCCTATAGGGCGCTCCTCTCATCCCATCCCATCTCACCTAATCCAAAGTTGCAATTAATTGCGCAATAATAAATTCCTCTCGACAAATTGAATTTTGTATGCATGTCCATCTCGGAGGTTATAGGTCTGTACATTTCCACTACGAGGTTTGGCTTAAAGCCATTAATCTCATTTGGAGGCAGAGGCTCGGTCTTGAAAACCCTTGGAAGAAAAAAAATCTCGTTAAAAATGAATTCGCATTTGGATTACAATGCTTATTCGAGTTATTTTGTTCAAACTATTTTCTCCCTTTCATCTCGGATCCACGCAGTCTAGGGAAAGAGCTCTCTTGAGGATGCAAAAGAATAAAAGAGGGAGTTTAACGACATTTTATTGAAACTTCCAACCTCCCATACCACTCGCTCACATTTTGATCTTTCCTTTATGATGAAACTGCACTAGGGCCGTCATCATCATCAGCATCATTCTCACTCGAGCACAATCACTATTATGACTTTAGTTAGCTGCACTGCATCCATTCTAAGCGTTTCCTTCCGGTGCACCAAGAGTCCAACGAGTGAGTGAGTGAGTAGCAGCAGATTGTGAAGAAGTATTATATATTTTTACGAGGATAATAATAAGTGGCTCTTCTTCAAGACATTTTGCGCTTGCCATTTCCCACTGACATTTTTGGCCTCGTTTTTTATGGATTGACTTCTCAGCTGGTGGCAATTAATGTTATGATGAATGGGGCTCTACTTCCTCCCTGACAAGACTCTCTCACTCGCTCGCTCACTCTGTTCCAACTTTCTACGCCGCAAAGTTTGCTTCACCGAGAACCCGGGAACATTCAAAAACAAAAAAGTCGAGTATGTTCCTGGCTGCACTGGACTCGAGCAAGAAGATGGAAAATTAGATTTGAATTGTAATACTAATCATCAGATCCTGGTGCACAAGGTCTCTCACGGGAAACGAGTATCAAATTGGGGAATCATATATACCAGCAGCCACTTTAATTATGGTTACGTAGGATAGGATGAATGATGGTGATGCTGAAGATGATGCAAGTTCGGAACCGGGATTTCCCCGCGACTTAAATTGAATAAAATTACTACGTACGTATGACTAGTGCTAGTGCTTTCAGCTAGTTCCCTCTTCAGAATTTGGCATGGTCTTCACCGCACTGCCTTGAGAAAGGAAAGAGAATCAAGGATATGGGAGGACATAATAATAATACTTACAAGTACTATAGATCCATTCATTTCCCACTCACTAATTGCTTTTCCCATTTGCCAAATCACGGACATTCGAGATCTTATTTACGTGTGTGGTTTCGTGAGCGCGCCAAGCCAAAGCCAGAGTCAGAATCAGCAGCGTGCAAAATCTAATTTAATAAGTGGAGGGGGAGAAAAATCATTCCCAATGAGTTTCAATTAATCGTGCTCACCTCCAAAGGGCTCGACGACCTTGCCTCGCTCGCTCATCTCATCTCACGGGATTCATACAAACTGAAATAAGTAGAATTAGAACCCTGCATTTATTTATTATCATTCATTCCCGCTAATCGTTGCAGGTCTCCCTGAAATTATGACGGCACGAGCCAAACTCCATTTTTTTCTGGTTCTCCCCCTCTCCGAAATAGATATATCATGTTGGTTAGATGCTGCGAACATGTTTTTCAAATAATGTATTTTCGAACGAGGGGGAAAATGCTCGAGCTTGTAAAACAAGCGCGGAACATCGCAGTAACTTTTTTGGCTTGTGCCTAAAAATAAAAAATATAAGAGCGGCCCATCTATCCATCTAGCTCTCTCTCTCTCTCTCACTGACTGACTGAATAAGTTGAATCCTCCAAAAGGAGAAAAGATAGATTAGTCGGTAGCAGTACTTGCATTGGTGTGATGTCGTGTCGTGTGATGTTGGTTGTTTGGTGCACTCCTTAAAATCTGACAATGAAATGGATGCCTGTGTTTCAGAATCATTAAGAAAAAAAGAGTCTCGGGGAAAAATAATAGAGAGTATCTTTTCACTTGTGCAATGCTCACGATCACCAAAAGAGTCTTTTTACTCTCCCGTCTGGTTTGTCTGGCTTCCCTTTTTTCTGTCTGAAGGAGCATTTTTTTCTCTATTTTCAAAGTTGTTTTAAACTCCGAATCCGATATATCTTTTCACTTGTGCAATGCTCACGATCACCAAAAGAGTCTTTTTACTCTCCCGTCTGGTTTGTCTGGCTTCCCTTTTTTTTTGTCTCAAGGAGCATTTTTTTTCTCTATTTTCAAAGTTGTTTTAAACTCCGAATCCGATACCGCTGCATGGAGTAAGTAAGAAAGTAAGCACCTTCTCTGCACTTCCTTCCTCCGCTCCCCATCCAACATTTTTCGGAATGACAACATGCGTGTACTCCTTAAAATGCTTCATTTACACCGAACAATCTCGCGAGAACTCGAGAGTCAAGTCAGTCAGTCAGGTTGTGTGGTGGTGACGATGATGATCATGATCGTGATGCTTTCGAAGCGACGACGAGTAGACTAGCTCGATTCAGAGGATTCAGCACGCACTTTTTCCCCCAGTCGCAATCACAAAATGAGGTTGGATGAGTTGGATTTGGAGCCCTGGAAAAACCATTATCAATTTGAATGCATTGATGAGTGAGCTTCGAATAGAGGCAGCTGCCGACCTTACAAACAAATGGAATGGAATCATGTCCGGGTAAAGTAGAGATATGTATGTAAGTACATAAGTAAAAGTCTCCCTTATTTCGGGCTAATGAGCGGCTTCCCCTCCTCAGCAACAACTGGTACAGTAGCTCAAGCGATCCCTTGACTTGTCACATCATCAGCATCCTCTTCGTCATCATCATCATCGCCAACATCAGAGTAAACTTCTTGAGGAGGAGGAATGCTCTTTAATTACGTAATGAAGTGAAACGGGAGGAGGAGGACCACAGCCGACCTTACAAACAAATGGAATGGAATCATGTCCGGGTAAAGTAGAGATATGTATAAGTAAGTAAGTAAAAGTCTCCCTTATTTCGGGCTAATGAGCGGCTTCCCCTCCTCAACAACAACAACTGGTACAGCAGCTCAAGCGATCCCTTGACTTGTCACATCATCATCATCCTCTTCGTCATCATCATCATCACCAACATCAGAGTAAACTTCTTGAGGAGGAGGAATGCTCTTTAATTACGTAATGAAGTGAAACGGGAGGAGGAGGACCACTTTAAATGGATACCATCTGGTCGAGACCTATTGGAAATATTTGATGATTTGATCGGATCGGATCCAATATAAGTATAAGCAGCAGCAGCAGTTTCGTCGCTCTCAGTCAGCCAGACAAAACAAAACTCTATCTCGAGATCGAGCGAGTGAGTGGCTTCGTCGGATGGGTCGAGTGGGTGTCTCGCTCAGCCGGAATGAATGAAAACGAGAGTGAATTGTGACATGAGTTCACTCCTATTTTCCCAATTTCCTGTAGAAAAAATCTATCTCTGTTTCTCACGCTAATTGTAATCAATTTTTGTGCCAAAATATTTCCCCCCAACGCAAGCGAGCGAACTTATAAGTAGGTTAGAAATTCCTTCCGAGCAGGATTTGACGAAAATCGGAATAATGAGGAGGGTGGCTTCCACTTCTCCTCGCGGAAGTTTTTTTTTCTGCAGTGGGAAGGCAGCCTGAGAAAAAAAAGCACTCAGAGTGATTGCACTCACTACTGCCACCACCACCACCACCAACATCAACCACCATTCCACTACCGACCGACCGGATTAGAGAAACGAAGAAAATTTTTTGTAGTCCACATGCAATACATAATGGCAGGGAGGAAATCTCTTAAGAGGAGATAATGCAAAGTTATGAGATTTTTGACATTTTCTCCTCCTCGCAAATGTATTGACCTATGGATGATGATGATACGGAGAAACATGAATCTTTATTCCTTTCATCGCACACAATAAAAAAACAGCAACACTGGTGACGGTGGTGGTGGTGGTGGGGTGTTGGGGAGGATAAAGGATCAGAGTGTTTCAGCGCAGTACCTAATCCACTCGCTCGGGTGAAGAACGAANGGTGTTGGGGAGGATAAAGGATCAGAGTGTTTCAGCGCAGTACCTAATCCACTCGCTCGGGTGAAGAAAACATTTAATATTTTTCAGAACATTTTTTTTTCAAACGAAAGGTCAATGTATTTAAAAAAGCGCATGCATAATATCTCCCATTTTTTTGCAAATTGTTTATGTTTTCGCAACAAAAAAAGAGAGCAGACTCGGAGTGAGTGGGGTTGGTTGGATGATGGGGTATGTTACGTCTGCGGATTAGTGTTGTCATCACTCACCGTAATCAAACCAAATAAAGAGGATCGAGAGTCGCGTCGAGAGTGAAGGGGAGCCCAAGAAATGGAAAAGTGATCTATCTCGGGGAAATGCTAAAAAAATTCTCGATGATTTCCCACCAACATGCATTTAACTACAATTTCCACTGCGGCTGATGCTCCAGAAATTACAAAGCTTAAGAATTTATTATTATCACTACTATTGTCAAGATCCACCAGGATAATCTGAGTAGAAGAGAAAATATAATATTAATGATACTTAGTCTGCTTGAGATAAGTGTGATGATTCTAAAAAGAAAATGTGTCTTTTCTTGTATGTTTCTAGATGTGCAGAAGGTTACAAAGGCCAGCGTTGTGAGATGAAGGATATTCCAAATTCTGGTAGTTATCTCTCGTACTTTTGCATATTCGGAACGAACAATCCTGACTATCCTTGCTAGTAGGTAAATGATTCACTCAGTTCAACAACCCGCGATTCCCTTCCTTCCTCCCGTCCATGCACACACACCAACCACGCCACGCCATTCCATGCCACATATTCATACGAACTCACATGCACACGAAGAGAGAAATGAAATGAAGCCAACCACTACACAATATCTATTTCTCTTATTATTACTCGCTTCCCTCTTCCTCCGCCACTAGGACATATAAAGTGAAAGCAAGCGCCACATTATACTATTCTGTGGAAGGAACTGCATACGCCACCACCACCACCACCGCCGCCACTTCTACTACTGTCACAATAAGCGACTATTATCGTGCCTTGGAACATGCACACATGCGATCTGATGATGAGGAGGAGGAGACGTGCAAAAAAAAAACTGGGAAATTGAAGCCAAGAATCAGAGTAAGCTGGGAGCTCCTCATCCATCCGCCAATAAAAAAGAAAGTGCATCGGCGGGGATGGCTGCATAGATATTATTATATTGCCAGTTTGAAAAACATAAATGCTAAAATTTTTGAGAAACCCTTCAGCCAGCTCATTTTATGAACTCTTGCCCTTTTCGCGAATGCAGCGATGGAAGTGATGTCGGTTAAGCTGGCGATGACGATGATGATGATGATGTTCCCACTGATTATAAACAGGTTGAACAATCATCATCATCATCATCGTCATCGTGCCCCATGCCACTTCCGCGTCTTTCCAGTAAATTAAACTGAGACTAACTAACTACGACTTTATTGCTCTTTTTTATAATCCTCGAGTCAGGGAAAATGCATAAATTGGGGAGGCTTCTCCATCTGGGGCAACATGATAATGATGATGACGACGGACGACTTATGCACGAGGAGGATCATTACGGGTCCTCAATTTCTTTGGAGGAAAAATGTTTCTCTGTGAAATTGCGCAGTTCCCCCACACGCTATATCCTTTTCCAGTCCGTGCTACTAATGAGAGTTCACTGGTCATGAGGAAGGACTAGTGAACTTTGACATGGATGGGAGTACAATTAGAGCAAACTGTCCCAGTCTTATTATTTTCTGCTAGGATTAAGTAGTTATAGTCAGTCGGATATACTTATTTTTTCCCGAACATTTTTATATGAAATCTAGCATTTTCCTTATCGCTCCGCGCACAGACGCATAAATTGGACTAATCTTTTGGATCCCCCTGCCAAAAAAAATATGTACTTATGTATGTCTTCTTACCTCCACGACTAGTAGTACGAGCGTCTTAATTTTTTTCTTTATCTCTTGTCCTATCTCGAGCCAGCGAGAGAGGATCGAGCGCGATATAATATTTTTTCCCCCTCGGAATATTATTTATCTCATACACGGGATTAGGTTGCCCCGTTGGCAGAACACGAAGTTTACGATCTCATTCCTTGGATTTACGACCGATCGAAATCGCTACGGATCAGCGTGATGAGGAGTTGTCAAAAAATATGATATTATTATCGTGATTTCTTTTCCTCTGCCTTCATCATCATCATCTTTATGCATCGTCTTTTTCCTCTAGTCAACGGTGGTATATAGTTGTGGTGGTGGTGGGTTTTTATTCCTTCCTTTCATTCTAACGGATATATGGAAAATCCTCCCAATCATGATGTGTTCCTTCCGTTGAAGAAAACCTGATCCCCCATGATTACTTTCCCACATTCCTCTCCCATTTCCTGATTCCGAATATTTCAACGTATTCATTCTTTATCCAATACGATACGATTTTTGTTGTTGCTTTTTTCACTCTTTTCTCAGAAAAATACGTAGTAGTAGTTTTAGTACTTTTAGTAGTAGTAGCGTGACGTAAATGTGTTTTTTTCTAACACGAGGTTGTTGTATCTGGATATTTATGTAGGTCAGTCCGGAGACTATGCATCGCACCGGGTGCTATCGCTTTGGAGTTGATGATGAGTGATCGAAAAAAGAGATGGGATCTTCTCAGAAAAAAACTGATTTGCTGCTGCAACTATAACTATCTAACCACCACTTCCTCTGAAAAGAAAATCATCATCTCCACTCGACCCGTGACACAGAGCAGGACTTCTTTTTCACGAAGAAAGAAGCTTGTCTACTCCAGAAGGACAGATTGTCATACAAAAAACTAGAAGAATTTATAATAATAATAATAATAAGACTCCGTGGAGGAGCCCCCTCACTCCCGACACGGACGACGAACGACGTTCTCTCAGCTAGTCTCTGATGAAAAAAACACTCGTTTTTATAAA
>JAHZNH010001267.1:0-15425 GCA_027744355.1 Tyrannoseira gladiata
TCGGTTGACGTCATCAATCCACGAACCCACATCCCCCATCAATTAATTCCGTCTCCAATTCTCCCCTTTTGGAATTGGAAGGTGAAACCTTAAAGTAAAGTAACCTCAGGGACTTTTGGGGAAGGTGTCGGCTTCCAGGTATATTTTTGCACTTCCCTGGGGCTTATCAGATTTCCTTCAGTAATTTCATCTCATTCCATATTTTTCCTTCGGAAAGTACTTTACTCCAAGAAAATCGATATGCTCGAAAAAATGATTTGATTTGCATTTTGACTTCACCCGTACTCATAACTCGCTCGTAAGTGCATTATTATGAGTTCGAGTTCTCCTTTTCTCCCGCGGCCCTTCCAAGTGAACGATAGTGCACTTGAAGCTTAAGGAGTTTTCCATGAACCCATTAAAAATTATGGCATCAGGAAGGACTTATAACAGACTGTGACGTGGGATGCAGATTGTTTTTAATTGAACAAGATCCAGCTTCCAAGCCCTACTCTCAGGATTCAGCAGAAGCCATCAACTTGCATCCAATCCCCTCCCCATTCCTCAAATGCGTTTTTAGCAAAGTGCTCTCCCGTTTTTGCATGGTGCCTATGGCATATGGCATATTGGCATCGCCGATGAAACTTATCCTTCTTCCTTCACTTCACGCTAACACTTAATAACGTTCTTTTGTCATCAGCATCAGCATCGAACGGGAAGTCGTTTCTGGTTTAGGTGGTGTTGTCATCACAATATAGTGCTGTGCAGGAGCTTAGTTAGTTGAGTGGAGTTTAGTCTAGTTTAGTTCGACAGTTTCGAAATCCTGTCTGGCTGGACTAAATAGACACGAGTCCACGGCAACAAAGTAAATCCAGCTCGCTTGCTCAGTGAAGCCAAGGCAAGTCGAGTGAGCTTTTATCCCCCTCCCGTGTTCCACTGTCCTTCTCCATTGCATCGATACCAAGCCAAGCCAATGCAATCTCAGCAGCAGAACCTAGACTCTGGTGGAAAATATCCGTTTTATGGTCCTCTCACAAAAGCTCGTTTTTATGGGCCATCATTCTCACAAAAAAATTGAGCTATTCATATCAATTTTCCTCTCCCTCCCGGAGTATCTAAGTGTATTAGTATTAGTGCACCTGGAAAAATCGTTACTTTGTATCCCTCTCCATCATCATCATCATCATCCTCAGCAGCAATCTCTTCGATCGTCATCGTCATCACATCACCAAATCCGTAACTCAACAACTCCAGTGAAGGAGCCACAGCTGGGGCCGGGAAAAGTAATCTAGTTTGGGAGAGGATAAAAATGTACTGGAGCTAAAAATGCATTGATTTTTTTCCCGAGATAGATAGACAGCTCCATAAATCGGGAAAGTGGATGGGTAAGTGGTGAAGGTAAAAACATTTCATTCGCCAATTTCCCCCTGGAATAACTACCGAATGGGTAAGTAAGTGGGTAAACCTGCTTCTCCCAGGGATAACTCCATTTATCATCATTATGAAGCTGCGGGAATGGCTACAGTAGTGCCATGTGGCGAACCTACTCCCACTCCCACGAATGGAGTGGCACTGGCACTACGACTACATCATCAGCGAAGTTTTCCATGAGGGATGTTATCGAGTAGAAAATGAAATCCGCACGAGCCATTTAAATTCCCCCGAACTGGATAACGACCCCTTAATTGAAATGTTGGCCTTGGTCCGTGTCTTCCAATTTTCATTTTTTGGTAATCAGAACTTCAGAACCCCTTAAAAAACCTTTCAATTCCTTGAAGGGGTTTCCGCTACAGAACCAGAATGTATTCCAAATGGAGAGTTTTTAAGGTGAGGGCACGTGCTCAGAATTCTAATTGTCCCTGGAGGGAAAGCAAGCGGGGCCTGGTAGTAATTTGGCTGGCACTCAATTGTCAGTCAGAGCCTGAGTACCTACCTGTTTGAGCGGAATGATGACCGTGTATTTCTTGATGTAATGTGAGTCTGGGAGTCGAGTGAATGAATGATGATATGGGTTTGGGTAAGTGCCACTGGTTCTTAGAAAGCGTTTGCTCGTTAGAAAGTCCTCTGCAATTGATCGCGTCAAACTAAATGAGTAGGCCACAAAAGAATTTTTTTCCCATTAGGTGGACACTAGACAGATACTCAATGAAGGAATGAATGGAGGACGTGGAATTCAGGGGACACGTTTCAAAACCATAAATTCAGGAAGTGGACAGCCTGCAGGATAGGACCCGCCCTTGTCGGAAATTAGGAAGGAAACGATGAATGGAATAATCATGATGAAGGCCCTAATTGTAGTCTATTGAATTTGGAAACTACACGAGTAAGGAGTAAAGGAATTCCCGAGAACACAGAAAAACGCATTTGGATTTTGAATGCTTCCATTTGGAAGTTGAAGGACTGATCTGATCATACAATAGGAGTACTTAGCCCTTATTCTTGGTTCATCAGAGCCTGAAAAATTTTGATGGAATGGAACGGTGGGTGATGCGTGGCAATGACCCATTACTTGGAACTCGATCACATCACAACTCACTCCAGGGGTAAATAATACTACTTCATGGGGAGTCACTGGAGTGTGGAGGAAAACCTCCATGTGCGTAATAACAACAACTATTCCTGGAACAAACAACAAGTCGGATGTTGGGCTGGATGATACGTGATGATGATGATGACAACCTGATGGGTTAAGTAATAAGTAATAATAGTCCCAGGAATTCCCGCACGTGCCTGCGAAATGCGAAATTGCTCGGAGGGGAAAGCAATTTCGCTGAGGACTTGGGTAATACAAGTCACTAAAACGAACTCTGGGCTCTGGGGTGTTCTGTGACTGGAAAAGAGAGATCGAGCCAAGCTAAGCCAAAATGGCTGCTTACATTGGAAAAGAAGTCAGAATCAGGTAGAAGCCCCAGCCAGAACCTGAGCTTCGCTGAGCAGAACGATCGAGATGCCAGCCGAGTCGGAGCAGGAGCTCGGTCGAACAAAACAATTATACTTTGAATGGGAAGTCGCTCCATTCCCTTCCATTCCAGCTCCAGCTCCAGAGCCACGGTAAAAGGTAGCTGGAATTGGAATGATGAAATGTCAGATGGATGGATGGATGGCTGGTAGAGTGATCGCGATCGCGATCGCAAATTGATTGTCTGTCACAGCTCCCACCTGCCCCTTTCACCTTTTCTTGTTCACCTCCAAACCCCATCGACGCAGTATTGTTTGTTTTGCTGGAAAAAAAGTTTTTTATCGCGGAATGGATCGGATGGATGGCTTGACTGGGCTTCGGTGAAAATTAGATATTTTTTTTCTCCGCTTCTCCATCGCCCTCGGCTTTCAGGAGGAGAGGTGAAACGAGCTGGAAGTTTCGGGTAAGTTAAGCATGCTAATTGTGATTTGTCCATGGTGATGATGTTGATGATGTGATGGTGAACTTTTACAATGGAAATGGCGAATTGGAAGGACAAAAAAAGCAAGATATTGTTCACAGTTGTATCAAAGGAGGCACAGGAATCAACTCACAGTCAGTGACGATACGAGAACTAAATATTTTCATATCTACTCAATTTTTAAGTAAAATGAAGCCACACGTAAGAAAATTGCCTCATCTGAAATTCATCGTTGAAGGAAGGTAGTAGCTTACTTACTCAGTTCTCAGGAAGGAACTTACTCAGTTCCCAAAATTATTCTTGTTTACCTCTTCCTAATAAAAATGTCTCGACCGGAAATTACAATTTCACTTATTCTTTCTCCTTCCCCGAAAAACAAAAATAGACCATGAAGATCCGTCTCACATCCTCAGCTTCACTTTTTTTTCGCGGTTAGTTAGTCAGAAACTTAGGGTTTGAGTGGGGATCGGAGAATTCCTTTTTTGTTTATGGCAAAGCAAGCATTTCAAATTCAATTCAAATTGGATAATGTTTTTATTGAAAGCATCGAATTATGTCAGAGGGATCAGTTTTCCTTCTTGAGGATTCTTTCCCCTCATATTCCGTCCAATTTTATTACGGAACGGCAATGGCAACCGAGCTTAGAAAATAAAGTAGGACTGGAGTACTGGAGAGTCAACTTGCTTTTTTTATTTCTGCTGACATTATGAAAAATTCATCCTCCCGAGGAAAACAAAATTCTCTTTGAAGAGTTCAAATTGAATATGGATCCTCAGAAGTTTGGGGCCCACGAGCGAGTTCAAGGGAATTTCAATGCGTACGTCTCAACCTCAAGTACATTTTTTTCAGCAAGACTGACAATTTTTGGAGGAGAAACTTTCCAAAAGGTTTCGAAAATACGACAATGAATCACGTCATGATACTCAGATCAGGCTTTGGATTTTGCATCTTAACTGCTTTCATTTACAAATTATGTAAGTACTCACCCTTAAGGCAGAGGTGTTGATGTGAGCCAGCGACGTGGATTGGGTGATCCCGCTCACATTGGCACTCCTTCACCGTCAGATTGCAGAAGATGTTGAGACCCTTACAGGACTTGTCGCACTTTGCCCCAACCTTGTCCCCGATCACCTCCCCTGGAAAAAAGGATACAGATCACCGTCAGGTTGCAGAAGATGTTGAGACCCTTACAGGACTTGTCGCACTTTGCCCCAACCTTGTCCCCGATCACCTCCCCTGGAAAAAAAGGAAAGAAATCAAACCACTCGTTAGAGTTTCAGCGAATGTGCCCAGTTCCTGGAAAATATGAAGAAGGATAGGAATAAAGTGACGGATGAAGTTCAGTTCAGTTCAATTCAGATGACAATGGAAAAATAAAGGTCGTGTCATTTCCTCTCGTTGTGCAGTTGTCCCCATTTGGAACTGGAAAATGAAGAAAAGTGGCTTTGTTTCAAACCGAGAATAGAAAGAATCACGCCATGCCATGCCGCGCCTCGAGGATAATAATGATTGGGAGGAGGAATCCCCATTCTTTGCAATAATGAGACCGCATAAAAAATTTGAAGAAAAGTATCGGCCCATCCCATCAAGAGGGAAAATTGATCCGTTCTTCGTGGAGGAGAAGAGAAGGGGTAGCATCTGCTAGAATCACGTTCTCTTTTAATTGTCTCCTATTGAGTGGGTCTTATGGCTCCCAGGAGGATCTCATCTCTTTGTTAATTAAGCCTTCAAGTGTAATTAAGGGAGAAGGTCTTATTGTCCCGGAGTCTCAGTCTGCTCCTGCTTTACGGGGAATTGATTGAGGATCGACATCCGACACTCACGATCAGCTCAACTCATTGGAACAGCTCGACGGTGGTGGTGGTAGCGGTGAAATTTGTCCAGCACAAATAAAACTTTAGGTGAAAGCACTACACTGGCCTGGCTTGAGTGCTTCCGAGGAAGCCTGTTTTTATTAATCTTTCCTGAGACGTGGAGCACGAGGACACAGGGATCAAAAGCACATGAAATTGGAATTGGACGCGTGTGTTTGGTGGAGCGAGGATTTCCCGGAATTGCTAAATTGATTTGATACTGTGAGTAATGGGGAGGAAAGGGAGGAGGACGAAAGAGGAGAAGGGGATTAATTTTACGGTGGTGGTGAGCAATGTGAAAGAAGTGAGGAGGGAGGATCAACAGAGAAAATCGGGATGTGACAAAGTGGAAATCTGGAAGGAAGATGATCGAGTAGGTTTGTACATCAGTTCTTCTGGTGAGGTGGATTCTGGATTTTTTTGAGGTGGTGAAGGGGGAGTAGGTGGATGACAGTGTTAATGAATTCGACCACACTTTGCGCCTCAGAAAGGGCTCAATCCCACATCCCACCTCCTGAAATATACATGGAGTGAAGGGTCTCTGGAACTCTGGATGGCTGGAGATTTTTGGGGAAGAAAGGAAGGATTATTAATTCTGGAAGAGAAAACCAAAAGGCTTTGGCTTCAGCTTTCACTGGGGCACTCCAAGGACTAGAGCTTGGGGTATATAAAGAGACCTTGATACATTTATCTCTCCAGGACAAGGAAGCTGGAAGAACTTGATAATGGTGAGAGGAGTGAAGTGAAGACCACATTCATTCAATCTGAACCCGACCAACCGACCATTCAGCCAGTCAAACCAAACCAATGCCGAAAATCATTGGACCTTGGATTGGAGCCATGTCAACCTTGAGGTATTTAAAACTGAAGTGAAGCCTGTAAAGGGAGTGGTTTCTGCGGGGAAAGGAGGGAATCGAACAAGAAGGACTACTTATTTACTGTAAATACTCCAGATTTTGAAGGACAACTGCCGTTGGATAAATGCTCTTCCTGAAAAAATTAGAAGCGTCCCTCCAGCCTAAGGGAAGATGGGCAAGTGTATTCTGGGGAAATACCGAAATGCATATTTTGGAATATCGCATCTGATTTTGTATTCAACTTTATCGGTAATCGCACGGTATTCGCAAAATTCCGCGTGGAATATTCATGGCTTCTCTCCTGAGGGATTGGATCTCGAGGGGCTTCCGGAACAAGAAATGGACGCGGATTGAGTGGTAATGTACAATGTACGCCTTCCCCAATGCAATCTTTCTTGGGAATAGAAATGGACTGAATAGGATTGGATTGGAGCTGGAATGGAATCATCGATACTCGCTGGAATTGGAATGGATGGAAGCGGTGATGTGAGTGTGTGAGCGGGAGGGGAAGTGAGATAAGGAGGAAGAAGAAAGAAATCCTTATTTCCAGCTTTCCAGGTAGGAGTAGGCGAGCGGAAATGAGGAAGGAGTGAGTGAGTGAGGATGAGGATCACAATCACAAAAAATTTTTCTACCTTCTGTATCCGTCCCCCCATTCCTGGGAATTCATTTCGAGGGATGAGGAATGAGAAATTGAGCGAGGAAACAAGAGGATTTCCATCCTTTAATCCGGGGAACTGAGCTAAGCACTCTAAGGAGAGCCAGGACCATACCTCCCCCGGAACTGGAACAGCTGCCTATCAAGTCCTTGACGAGATGACAAAGCAGATGAATTGATAATGGGAAATGGGGAGAAAAGAGAATAAAGCAAGGGAGTAAAAGGACTTCTGAGTTGGAGCTGGAGACTGAGACTGGCTTCATTTCGTAAAAATATCTCCAGCCCTCCCACTGGAGTGGAGTGGGGAGAGGCATTAAAAATCCGGGGATAATGGGAGCTTTATTTTTATCTGCCTACGCACCTGTTTTCGAGATGAGCGGAGGAGAAAAAATGTTAATAAAACCACATTTCTAGTTTATCCATGAGCTGACACGGACTATAAAATATGAAACAATCCAATTCAACCCCGTCCAGCCCAATAAATACTTTTAATGCTCTTTCTCTAGTGAGGAAATGGGTAACTGGATGAGCTTTTATCGGGAAAGATTAGTCTCGGTCTCGAGCACAAAATCGAGTCAAAAGGGAAAAAAACACTTTCGACAAGAAGCTATTCCGGGGAACCTAGCCCTCTAATTTGGACCCATTATCTGGAATACGCAATAATACTTAAGGCGGTATGATACCCGAAAATTAGGGAAATGAATACAGGAGCCCATGGGATCGAGCTCCAGTCTCGATCTTGATGGCAAAAATTTTCCCACTTTTAGCTCTGGCTTGATCGTGATGAGCAGAACATGAAGCTTCCACAGTTCTCGGGGCACACGTGACATCGCCACATGGTAAATGGTTCTGCTAATCGGGGGAAACGTGATCGGATGTGAACTGTGAACACTACTGCATATAGATAATAGGGGTTAATGGAAGCAGTAAGTTGAGGGGTTGATAACGGCAGAGTAGTATTCTACAGCCATTATTCAAAACGAGTTTCTGAACACTCTAAAGCCATTTCGATGTTGATTCTTTCGAATGAATGGGAATCCCTCAATTATGAACTGAGTACAATGGAATTCAACCTAAGCAGCAATTTTAACTTCTGCAAGTGAAAAATATGATGACAAAATGCTGGGAGATTTCAATGCATCAGCATCAAAACTACAGAAGTACAATATCAAGGAGAGTACTTAATCATCCTCTTTCCTGGAAGCGTTTCCATTAAGGATGCAAATTAAAGTGGAGAGAGGGAAGAATGAATGGTGGAATTGGCTTTTTCAACTTTAGCTTGAGAACATAACAACTACTGCTCCACTTCGGCACAGGAGCATATAGATACATCAAATAGGAGTAGTAAAATGGTAGTGGAGGGCGTCCTTGGCCATCCTTCCAGCCAGAAGAAGATAGATAGATCGGCTGTGATGTGAGTGTGAGGAACTATTTACACATTCCATTTCCCCCTGTTTTGTTTTGCCACCACCACCACCGCTGTAGGAACTGCTTCTGCTTCGATCTCCCCGTAAAAAGGGAATTTTTCCCTGGGTTTCACCTTCATTTCATTTTGTTCGGGATTGAATCTGTGAGAAATCCCTTAAAAATCTTGTTTTTCCCCGGGAGAGTCCTCCACTAGAAATTGAAATTGTCTCTGTGGAATGGAATGGAATAGATTGAGTTGAGTTGAGTTGAGTTGGTCGGGGATCGACGTGCCATGAGCAAACCAACTAGGTGCCTTTGTGACGACTTGAACATGAATACAGAGATTCAGCTAAATTATATATACCGTATTCTCGGAAATAGAGCACCCGCTCCTTATTAAATTTTTCGACCTGGATCGACCCACGCACTTTATTTCAGGCCCGCGTTCTATTCCTTAAATTTTTGTATTTGAATCTGAATTATCTTTTAACGAATGTTTTTCAAGTACTTCAGTCAGTTCATGCTATCATGCATATTTTAAGCATCAAACGTAGTTTTTAAGGTAGCGTGAAGGTTTCAGCGCTATTTTAGACACAAGCATGGATAAAAAAGTGGAGTCCTGCTACAGACCCGCGTTCTATTTCAGGCCCGCGCTCTATTCGATTAATTGAGCTCTACTTAATTCGAGGTCCGCGCACTATTTCCCAGAATACGGTAATACATTTTTTTCCTTTTGGGGGTTCAAATCAGCGAGGGAAAATTATTTGAGTTATGTGAAGCTCAACAGCAGCTCGAGTGAGGATTGCTTGTTCACTCCTTGGATCCATCCAACCCAACCCCCTCATTTCAATCTTCTTGTTTGCTTTGTTCATTTTCCCTTTTTTGCTTTGATTTTCTCCGGAAAAATAAATCAGGACCACGAGATGAGAGAGGAAAGCGGATCGAATTGAGGAGAAAAATCTCTTTTTCTGGGGGGGGTGGGGACTCTGGAAGTGTCTGTGGCTTTCCCCAAGCATTTTTTTGCATTCCACGATCCTTTCCCAAATGAGGAATTTACTTACTTATCTATCTTTACTTGGTTGAATCTGGAGCCAAAATGAAGTGAAGTGGAGTCGTAGTCGGAGCGAAACGAGAAAAAATTCAAGAGGGAGGAGGACGTGTAGATCGGGAGAAATGCAAATTAGTTTTTTCCCTTTTGTCATCTCATCTTCCGATTTCGGATTTCCTTTCATCAGCAAAATACTAGAGTCAAGTCAGGTGCGGAAAGCTCCAGCTTCGAAGGCTGTCTCCAAAATATGCGTCCTACTTATCATGTAGCTCCTCCTGGCTCCAATATTTGCACAGGAAGAGAACAACATGGAAATTCTTCGTGACGGAAAACGTGATAAAAACCGAAAAAATGAGGAGGAGAAGGAGGAGGAGGTAGCTCACTAAAATGAAACATGTTTGTTCCGTAGGTATTACTGGGATACAGGACCAGATCCTGAACCACTCAATAATTTCTCCTCTTACAAATGTGAAATGCGAGGTCACGACACGATACGACCAAAAGGATCTCTCACTGCACTTGCCCTTTTCCCCTGAAGTGTAAGATTACAAGCATCGGAAAATAAAAAAATTCTGGAGGTTTTGGATTCCCCCCAAAATCCCCTCAATTTAAGGGGGATAATGTACTTTTTTTCTTGAGAAAATCATCGTAATTCCGTGAAGATCAGAGTTCACGATCATGATGATCATGTTGGAGCATAATGGCCTTAGCGAGTTGAGTTACGACACCATAATCCCCCGAATTTAATTCCTGCGCGGAGAAGCAGATCCAGAGTCAGAGAGCAGATCCTAAGGAAAAACTTCATTGAAATGGAATGCCTATTGTAGTTTTAGATGGTGATGACGATAATCATGATGCAATCTACAATCTACAATGAGCTTTTTCTCCCTCGATTAAAAAAAGTTTTTCTTTGGAAGAACAAGAAAAAGGGCTGGAACTGGAAACTGGAAAAACTTTTTCAGGGGAAACTCCCAAAGGGCATGTTATGTCAAGAACCGTCCAGCTCCAGCTCTACCACGAAATATATTTTGAAATAGGGGGATATATCCCCCCAACACTTTAGAATATTGTTTACGAGTTTTTGAGCAATTCCAACTCAACTTAGAAAGTCCAACTCTCCGAGGACAATTTCGAAATAAATAAATAAAGGGGAAAATGTTCCAGAAGGGATGGAGGAAAATGTGTGCCAGTTCAGCTTTTGAGTAGGTGGTGGTGTGGTGTGCTCTGCCTCTGCATGGTTTGGCATGGCATTCATTTCGAGTCTGGGCTCAGGTCTGGGGTATTGGTAGTGTATTGAAAAGGCATCTAAATACTACCTACTTAATCTTCTGAAATCCCCCAAGATTCTATTTATTTATCAAGACAAGAAAATATCGAAAGATTTTCCTCCTTAGAGCCTCCATTCTCCTCGGCCTGGTTCTGGTTAAATACCGTGAAATCTCGACTGGGGAACAATGCACGACTCGCTGAATTCAGTCGGATCGAAAGTCGAAGTCCAAGTCGGATTGGATGCTCCGGGTGTGATCAAGATGAATGGTTCTTGGCCCTCTAATTATACGGTGGAGTTTGGAAATGGAGATGCCATGTAGATTCCAAAGCTCCCCTTGATTTTTCGCCATGCATCACCAAATTAGGAGTTTTGGAAGCTGGCTTGGATGGATGCAGTGGTTAAGTCAGTGGAATTTTGATAAATACACGCTTAATGGTGCAGATGGAGATGCAAATGTGCTTTGGCTCGTGGTCTCCTTTGGGAGTTGGGAAAGTGGAACTTGGAACCCAAGACTGGAAAATTTTTCCCCGGGATGGTAAGAAATTCACGATGTAGTATTGGTCCTCTCATCCTCTGCAAGAGTAATTGCCACCACGAGGTGAAATTGCAAGGAATAGTTTGGTTATTCCAAGCTGTGTCCTGGTCCTGATAAGGTCTGCATGGTTTCGTTCGATAAGTGAAATGAATCAGGGATGCTACTATTTATCGGGTCGTAAGTAACCGTGATCAAGACAAACGACGACATAAAATGCAGGTAAATATGTAGCGAAACTCAAGAGTGCGCAAAGGAAAATTGAATAGAGCATAAAACTCTGGGTTTTCTGGGGACAAAATTAATGGAGTTGAATGAATAAGAATTTTTTCTGGAACTTTCTCGGAAACTTCCTCCACGATCCATAAGGAAAGGGGCCGGTAAATAATTTCCAGTGCACAACACCTTTTTACCAAGAATCAACTTTTCCGGTTCAGTTGAATATGAAATAGTGCAAAAAGTAAGTATTTTTTTGGAAGAATTTCCGCATGTTTAGCTTCTTAGCTTCCTGGATTACGCAACGCATCTCTAAAAAATGAAGATAAACTTTTTTGCATGGTTGGAGCTGGAGCATCTCTAGGTGACAAGGACTTGTCAAACTGGATGTTTTCCTTTTGGTTGGAATTACCTACATTACCTTAATTACTTGAAGTGGAGTGGACTAAGTAAATACCTAACTAAGAATGGATGGATGGATGAGCTGAATAGCTGCTTCCCATTATGGGTAACGAATGATCTCAATAAATAAGAGTGACAGTGACAGGAAGGAGCTGGAAAATTTCTCAACTCAGGCACCCACCACTACATACTTCCTCTCCAGCTCCCGAAAACCGGGAGAGGAGAAGTCACCAACTATGGCATTTATTCTAGTAAAAGACCAAGGAAGCCCGGAACAAGGGAGCTCTCCTTCCGACATGACAAGTATAGTAATGATCTCGTCCTAATGATTCTGACGACGACGCTGGTGACAACAGAGCCTTTTGTTCAGTGCAGCGTCAACAAGCTCAAAGCCGAAGATACTGTTGGGGGCTGTTCATTCTTCATTTGAGTATTTCTTCCTTCCAGCTCCAGCTCAGATTACGGAACGGAACGGGGAAAAGTGGAACAAGTGTCTAATATCTTCATTTCCTCTCACGCGTGTCAATTTTTCCATGGAGGGACTGGCTTTTGGCTTGACAAATTGTCAGTCTCCCTACTGTAGTCCTGTTCCAGCAAAAAATGACATGGAAAACTCCAAAACTCCGGAAAGACGACGGAGTAAGCATTTCGCTCCAGTTGTGTTAGTCCACTTCACTCCCATCAGCTTCCAAAATATGTAGGGCAATCAAATCGTTGAGTGGCATGGTCTGATAAGGCTGGTAGAATTTACGCAGCGGAAGGAATTAAAATTGACGGAATGGAACGAATTTGGGTAAGGGGATTTGTCGGGATGTGTGGGCATTGGAGTGGGTGGATGGTTTGGGGGGGATAAAGTGATTTCTGTTTATTAGTGCTTCCGTATTGATTTTTCCCTTTTTTTATGGATACATCCAAATCCAACCGCTCCAAAATTGCTCATTGCCACAATCCCGTAATAATAAATGGAACTCCGACTTACTTCTCGTGTCCGCTTCCCAGCTGCAGAGGAGAAGGATCCAGAGCACGGCTGCCGCCTCCAGCTTCATCATGATGCCCCAAGTGGGAGCTCCTGAAGAGGAGGAGGATCTCACACATCCTCCGCTCACCTTCATCATCGTCATCATGATCATCCTTACCCCGAACTAATCAGTAATCACTCACTCACTCACTTCCTCATAGTTTTAATCATAATTTCAGTTTTGTTTTAACGGCTTTCAACGGCTAGTAGTTTCCCTTTTCAAATCCAGAGTAGTACATTTTGGGTCATTCCATTTTGACGTCTCGTCCATCTCACTTCATTCCTTCATTTGGCGGGAGTACTGGGGCACACGGTGACATCATCGAGATCGATTCCGTCCTGGAAAAACCAAATAGGAAGACTAATTAGTGAAAAATTGCTGGAAATACTTACTAATGAACTTTTCCATCCCACATCTAATTTTAATTTAGGGAGACGCTCCTCGTCAAAAACTAACTTATTCAGATTCGAATTCCCCGAATGTAACTCCATTATCTACCTCTGTCACGAATATTAAATTTTGAGGTTGATTTACCACGGCACGAGGCGCATTTTTACGGGCTGGCTGATATTAATGAACTTAGCATTCCCCCCATTCCCTTTCTATTGTGCGGAAGGAGGGGAATATGGAGCTTCACTTATAATTGCGCTCTCATCTGTTCTCCTCGAGCCCACCGCAAAAGCTGAGTCATCAAACCTCGTTAACTTCATAAGGCTTATTAAGTCAAGATTCAAGTTGATGATGATGATTCGCTCATCTATTTCTCTTCAACCTTGCCAGCCAGGAGCACTTCCCTTTTATCCCCAACCGTGACGCGGTTTTCACGGGGAAAGTAGAAATTCAATATCCTCAATTTCCCTCCAAAATCAAAATAAGTCACTTGCTCCTCTTCCTCGTGCTGGTGCCTATTTATTAGCAAACTATCATGTCGTGATTAGAATCGAATTCAATGGTAAATTGTAATTTTTCCTCCCGCTGAATTGAATAAACTCATAAGTAAGTATTCCACATGTTTCCCATTTCCCCAGTGGGTGGAAAAAGACCAGAGAAAGTGGATTCCGCTCCCTTTGAAATCACGTTAAGTAGACCTTCATCATCGGCATCATCATCCGTGACACGCTTGATGAGATCTATTTACCGAGCTGAAATGAAAGCATTTTAGGGAGATGAGATGAGATGAGATGAAAAAGCGAAGGAGAAAGGTAAGCCCATACACACGCGCTACTCACTTTAATTCCACGTAGATAACGATGCTATTATGCTCTGATTCTGATCACTTTACATCTTGATTACATGCTTCATGCTTCCGCTTCCCATTATCAGGAGGAAAGTAGGGCGCGCGAACATGGGGTGACATCGTGAAATGTATCTAATTCTAAGACGAAGATGCAATGATGATGTTGACTGCGTGGGCTACATATTTATTGTTCACGGTCCTTTTCTTATTTCAATTAGGCACTTAGATACTTAACAAGCATTTTGTAATGATGGATTCTGAGTATGCTTGTCTCCACTTGATCCTCAACTGACAATACATTTTCCTTCAACGTGGATGATTATGAGTATTTATGAGCATGATGGCAGTTGTGGACTGGACAGGAAAAAGGAATGTAAAATGGAACTTTACAATAATTTTTTTATCCATTGCGATTATCGGTACAAGTTTGCAACAAAACGCAGAACATTGATTGTGACGGGAATGGAAGATGGAACCCGGTGAAAAGAAGTCAACTCAAGAAGGTGAAAGCAAACCGGATGAAGTCTATTCATCACTGTGAAAGAGAGGTTGACAAGTTAAGTATTAAGAAGAACATGTTCAGGCTCGGATAAGGCGCGTGGATGAAGTGGGCGGACAAAGGCACTGATATAATCTGAGCTCAGAGAGAGGAAGTGAGCTTATGAGGTGGAAGGGGATTTAATTGAGCCTCGTGAAGCGATGGACTACTGCTTACTACTTACACGTGATTCTGTACTTAATTAAGTAAGTGAAAATTGACATTTGTGGTGTGGCCAGGAAGCGGAAACAACCAATCAATCGGGGAGGGAGCGCGTAGGTGTGAGATGCTATTAGCTTAGTTTTAGTTAAGGTTCAAATGCGTAGGATGACTACTGACTGGGGAAGGGGAGGTGGAATAAGTTCAAGATGCTCAAAATTATGATTTGATTCATTTCTTTGATTGTGCGGAATTCCTGAATGAAGGGATGGGAGTAGGAGTTATCGGTTCACCCAGATTGAACTTGGTTTCAATATGTGATTAGTATTTCAAGAGAATTATTCCAAGGCAAAGGGAAAAGTGCGACTGAATAAATGAGTTGTGGTTTTGGCTGTATTTTCGCCCAAGCTGGACACATCGGCTCAGAATGAAATATGAATGCGCGCAACTCAGTAACTGTCATCGAGCGAATTTTCCCGAGAGTTGTGATTTTCCCCTTTCCCCGTCATTCTAAAAGGGCATGCTAGCCTTTACGCTCGTTATTTCCTTCCAGCGTAGCCTTTCTACCTCTCAGGGTTTCACGCTTTAGGGATGTATTAACAATGAGATTTTATCCCATCGGGTGGTTTTAATCCGTGCTCCGTGACCTTTCATTTCCAGCTCTGTTCTATTAAACATGGCCGGATGGATGGATGAATATTGTACTCCTATTTCGTATTACAGTTACAGATGTCCTCTGGAGATTGAATTCATCCAAGGCCCATTTTTTTCCTAGTCCAAGACCCATTTTAATTTCGTTTTAGTACCAGGGCTCAAAAAAACTCCCATGAGCTTATCACCACCCGCCATGCAGGAACAAAGTTTAATTCC